>JAFBJR010018221.1:34799-65328 GCA_016785285.1 Brachirus orientalis | reverse complement strand
TTTTCATCCCTATACCTAACCCTAACCCTACCCTAACCCTCTAACCCTCTAACCCTAACCCCTACCCTTACCCTTACCCTAACCCTAACCCTAACCCTTACCCTCTAACCCTTACCCTAACCCTAACCCTAACCCTAACCCTACCCTCTAACCCTAACCCTAAATAGGAAATAGAGAAGAAAACATAGAAAGGGAAAACTAAGACAGAACAAGACAGAAAAAATAAAAAGAGAGTGGGAGGGGCAACTGAGGATATAAAGGCAGAGACAGCAGAGAGCCTTCCTCACTCTCACTCTAAGCATTGAGGAGGGAAGTTGCCAAGAAAGACACACCTACACACCGACTTTTTTGTGCCCAGGCCTGAAGAAGACCTGACTACAGGTCGAAACGTCGCCACGGGCACATTTTTTGTCTTATATTAATATATTATATTATAATATTAAATCATAAAAATAAGATTGTTATAATCTATTATAATTTTTTATACATAAAGGCGACTTCAAAAATTAAAATAAATAAATAAGTATAAAAATAAATAAATAACCCACTTACCCTATGGGGAGTAGGGAGAATAGGTGGACCGAGGTCCGCTATGGCAGACGCCGTCAGCGTGACCCGGCCCCTTATTTTAATGAGACCTGGAGGAGGGCCCGTGCCACACCTGTTTCCGGCTGGAAACGGGGACAATTTTTTCAACCTAACCCTAACCCACGTAGGGGTAGGCAAAGGCCACAATATGCCTATTGGGGACCTAATAGGCAGCAGTACTGGGACGGGGACACCGGGGAAGACCTCTGGATGGACCGTGCGTCACCTGATTCCCACTACGGTGGGAGTCGAGGACACTACCCCCATCTTAACCACACTCCTGAACCTGAGCCCTAACCTTAACCCCTAATCCCAGTGGAAGCCCCGCCCACCTGGTTGGAGGAGGGCTCAATTGGATGGACCAGGGAAGGGGGAGAATATAAATTGAGGCGCAGTATCGCCCACTCTCAGTGTGTGTCAGGGCCTGATGAAGACACATAAAGGTCGAAACGTTGCCCGACTGACACACACACATATATAGGCCTTGTTGTCGTGTTATGTTTGTGCTTGTATGTCGATCCAGACGACGACACAAATAATGACCAATTTTTTGAAAAACCTTTATTAAGGTTACTTGAAGGAAATGACTCCACTTATGAAAAACAATATGTCAAGAGCCTATTTAATCATACTTACCCCTAGGCACCTAAATACTTACCATCATGAGCCTGTGGAAAAAAGAAATACATCAGATTATTCAAGACAATATGTAATCAAGGGTAATAACACCATTATAATAACCAAATTCACTCACCTGGTGGGGGCAATGGGACCTGGGGATGGAACCTCTGGCTGCATGGAGCGTGTACTCTCTGTCCTCTCGTCCGAGAGGACAGAGATTCTATTTTAGGCAAATTATGGGTTAGGCAAATTCTATTTGCCTAACCCATATTTTTTTTATTTTATTTTTATTTATTTTTTTTAAATGTATTTATTATATTTTTTATTGTATTATTTTTTTTATCTTTTGATTAATTTATTATATTATCCCATCCCTCATCTTGATTTTAATCCTCTATTTACCCATTTCTCTTGTTGATTTTAACCACAAATCAGTGACAGTTCAACAATAAGCTTATTGGAACACATTTTTTTTATTATTCACATCAACAATAACATAATTGCTATCTATGGAATATCCTACTCTTTTCAGGACATTCATATTTTTTTGGATATAATAATATGTGTATAAATGTGAATATGTGTATGGGTGCAAAAATGGGTATATATATATATATATATATATATATATATATATATAATATATACACATATTGATGTATAAAAATGCATTGTATGTACATATGTATGCAAGTGTGTTTGTGTCAGTGTCCCTGTGTCAGAGGGAGGGTCCCACCCCTTAGAAGGATGATGGACAGTGCATATAATCTGATGGATTCAGATTCACCTTCTTTCACCCTAACCCCCTAACCCTAACCAAACCAGCTACTTCAAACGCTAGAGTAGCAATTATTCTTCTCCCAGAACACATATCCTTCAAAAATATGACTCAGTGAAAATCTTTATTTGAGCATAAAGTAAGTCAATGCAGCCACACTTATGTTCTGGTTACATCACAAAGGTGGAACTTGAAGATAGTGAAGCATTTACATGTCCGTGTTTACGGATCATACTAGATGATTATGATTATGATCTGGAACTGTATCAGATCAGTATCAATGTTAAATATATTTACCAGTTCATTTCTACCTTTGCTTTTCATCATAATGAGGCCAGCTAGTTATTAGGAATGTCACTGTGAATATGGCATCAGTCAATTCCATCAGTCTTTCCTAGTTGTCGTCATTATCATCATCATTATTGAAGTGAACGTGTTGTCCAGATGAACCCGTTTTGCCAGTAGGCTTCTCCTGGGTGGTGATGAGGTCTATGATGGCTGTGATGACAGCACAGTCTTTGGACTGGCGATTTTCCCAGTCAACAGGTGAGGGGTTACGGATTTTTTCCTCCAGTAGAGAATCCAACTCTTTCTTTAAACTCTGGAAAAGACAGGGGAGAGAGATTAGAAAAAAAGACATCATCAGAGAATTGTTTTAGTAAATTTGACCTTGACTTACCTTCACAAGGTGAGCGATGCGTGCTGGGGATCGGAAGACGATCCACTTGTCCACTGCTATAGTATCCTGGTCCTCATCTCTCTGGATGGTGATGTCTCCTCCAAAAAACAGCAGTGAGAATGGGGACACTTCAGTACAATCGTACAGGAAGATCTGAGGAGACACAGAGAGTTTGCTAAGACACAGCAGCATCATTGAGACATATTGTGTCCAACAGCTCATGTTGGCTGTTTGCTCAAAGGGAAGTGTTCCATTATTGAAAAGAAGCTGTGTGAGAGTGAATTGTGTCTCAGTACCTCTAGGTTTAGGAGACATGTCAACCTTGTCCTGTTGTTAAATTCTTCTCTCCATCTATTTCCTCCCTGTGCTAAACTAACAGCTGCTTATGGAGAATGTAATGACTATAAATACTCAAGATTAAAAACTGCCATATTAAATACATATTTGCTGTGCTGCAGGAAGGAAACACAAGTCAAATGTCAAATATAGTGTTTACCTCCGTTAATCCCCTGAAGGGGACTGGCACAATGATGGATGAATGTTTGAATGAATTAATTATTAATGAACAAATTAATTAATCAATTCATTAATTTGTTCATAAATAATTCATTCATATTAATTGAATAATTAATTAAGGGATGGCCAATGTTGGACAGATGGATGGATGGATGGATGAATGAATGGATGACCAATGATGGACAGATGGATGGATGGATGGATGGATGGATGGATGAATGAATGGATGACCAATGATGGACAGATGGATGGATGGATGGATGGATGAATGAATGGATGACCAATGATGGACAGATGAGTGAATGAATGAAGCCATATCAATGATGGACAGATAGATGCATGAATGGATGGCCAATATTGGACAGACGGATGGATGGATGAATGAAGGGATGGCCAATATTGGACAGACGGATGGATGGATGAATGAAGGGATGGCCAATATTGGACAGATGGGTGAATGAATGAATGGATCGCGAATGTTGGACAGACCGACAGACAAATGAATTACTGGATGACCAATGATGGATAGATAGATGGAGAAAACTAGAGAAATTATTTTCAAATTGTTAATTACAAAGTTGAAGGCAGAAGACAAAGGTACAGTCTGTGATCAAATACCATTAAAACATGAAGGGTTTTTTTCTGCAGAACAACATTCACAATAAAAAAAATGGCAATGACTGAACAAAGACATAAAGAAAGGAGGGATTAAAAAAAAGTGAGTTTGAAAAGCAACAAAGACAGAAGTGTAAAGGGGCAGGAGTGAGGTGGCAGTCAGGGAGCTGCATTGAACCTCCGCCCCCAAATATCACCACATCCTACATTATAATTATTACTGGACACTTTAAAGCACAAGGGCCTTTGAGAGTTGAAAGGCAGCATTTAATCAAATATTCATTCAGTGCAAAGCCAGAGGCTGAAGTCCCACAGCGAACCTTTAACCAGTGGTCCTTTTTTCCACTCACATGCACACTTCAGAGGGACAGGCAGAAAATAAAAAAGAATCACTCACTCAGAAGTGAATCAACTCTACAGTCAAAAATGGTTTTAAAACATGGCATGAAGCATTTCCATGTCTCCCTCCAGTACTCACACTACTAGTTTTCATCTTGAGGTGGTAGATGAGCCATGTATAGTTGAAGTCCATCTCTTCAGCATTGACAGATTTTGGGTGGATACACACCTTTCCATCAGCCTGGGTGTACACCTTAACTCTGAATAAAACAAGTAATGAAACGTAACATATTAGCCTAGGCTAACACAACACAGCTGAAACTGTACAGTGACTAAAGTCCAGCTAAAATGTGGACAATGAAAACGCCTAAACCAACCCTTTGAACGAAACCAATGTTGAAAAAAAAAATTGGATAGATAACCCTAACCCTAGACAGACAGACAAGACATATAGATTAAATATTTTATTCATCCCCATGGGAAAATTCAAATATCCAGTAGATCACACCCTAAAAAAGAGAAACTGTTAACTGTGAGCAAACATTATGATCTGTATGTGTTGTTAACATGGTGTCTTCGCAGCCTCAGATAACAGTCACTAGACCCTTTACAGACCTCTTACCTGAGAGGTGAAAGAGTGAAGGACTTAACTTGCACACTACCACCTGCACTGGTCATGTAAATACATTGAGTTATTTTTTATGTATATATTTTTCTTCTTTATATAGTTGTTAAGTTTTAATGCTATATGTTTAGGTTTGCTTGTGTTCATGTTTATATGTATGTAGGCACCGTCAAATCAAGACAAATTCCTTGTAATGCAAATTACTTGGCAATAAACCTGATTAACCCTGATTCTGACAACAGATCAATAGCAATGATTGTGCACTTCTCTACTTTTTGCTGTGTGGCCACAAATAATGTCACTGCTCATCTCCTTTAATTCTATCAGCAGACTCACCCCGGCCTCTTTCTGCTGTGAGATGGTCTGATCATGGCCACCTTTGGATACAGACCTGCTACAATCACTGCTTTGATCAACTTCTCATTGTCTGAGGGAAAGAAGTAAGAGTTGAAAAAGAAAACGAGCACTTTTACACTTACATGTCATGTTCATAATTTATCACTGTTCCACATCCTGGTTTTGACATTTGGATGAATAACATGTAAAATAATCAGTTACCTGAGTTGACATTTGATTTGGGGTCTTTGGGGTTCTTGCTGCTGACAAAGCCTACATGCATTAGATGTTCAGCAAACTGACCCTTCATGTTGTGCAGCATCTGGGAAGGAAAAAAGGCCACATGTCCTGAACTGGCCAGACTAAAGTAAAAGAGTCAAATGAAATAATGACAACTCAATCCAGCTCAGACCAGCTCACCTGAAGTGTATTGGCAGACAGAAAGTTATCCCAGCAGAACTCTCTCTCATACTTGGAACCACGCTGTTTAGTTTCTTCCCAACCCTGGACAATCATGGATGAAAAATTAAGTTTCATCTGCACAGATGGAATATGGACATAAAAGAAATGTCTGTTGTTTTACCTGGAAGGCATTGACAATGGTGAGGTGGTCACTCTTTGAGTTTCTGGACAAAGTCTTTCTCCTCATGTCTGCCATCTTCTCTTTACCCTGAGAGAGGACCAAATGTATTGACATGTTAAAGGCTGAGGCTGCAGTCATTCAGACTTTTCAGCCATGATATGAGCTGAATTATAAATGCTGAGAAAAGACACTTCATCTTTTCAAATCTTATTTCCTTTTTTCATGGCATGGTGGATGAATTTTGGATACTTAAATATAAACAATGAGTGAATACCATAATCATAAATGTGATATCACTTTATTATTTTAATCAATATCTTTTTTGTTGTTATTGCACATTGAAGCTAAGATGGTTAAATGGAAAACATCCTTCACATTTTCCTAACTACTCATGAATCTGACTTGATAATGGCTTTAACTCAGGTCAAGAAAATAAGATTCAGATTTCTTCGCAAATTTGGTCGAGAGTGCAGCAATGTGTTGAAGTATGCATTTGTGTTACTACTTTCATGGCTGAACTTATTGTTACCAGTGGAATGAAGAAAGGGTCTTTGAAGCTGAGTGAAGCAGCGATGGTAAGAACAGGGTCGAGGCAGCCCAACAAAGCTCCAAACAGGATCAGTTTGCCAATGTGAGGCTCCACAGGCAGACGAGCCAGGTGGAAACCCAGCGCTGTCAGATTCTCTGAATGGTCCAGAGCGTTCTAACACACATCACCACCACAAAATATATACACTGACAGTTATTTGTAAACATACACACAAGACAAGGTCTGACATCTCAACATTCAAAATGGCAACAGGTTAATAATATCCAATGTACTGGAATGTATTGATGTTTTAACAAGTATTCATGTTAAGTTGCACCTCACAGTTTTCGGTTTTCGTAGTTTTAACCTTGATACCATCATATATTGCTCGTTAATTCAGTTTCTTATCACACATACTAAGTAGTGATTACCCAAAGTTTTTGTCTTTTCCCTCCTTCATTCAGCTGAAGATTGGTAAATAATTCATCCAGGTCAAGGATAGAATTGCTTTATAGATTTATAGATTTAGATATAACATTCACTACAAATTTAAATATTTGGTTAATTATGTAGGTGATCATTAGAAATCCTAATCTACTAATGGTTTCAGGTAAGTTTGAGAAAATAACTAAGTATAAGTTGATCATTTTTGTATTTTAGAATATTGATTGAACAAAACGGCATATTCAAAAATATTAACTTTGGTTTTTATAAATTTAAAGGTTATTTTCCATTGTTGGAAATTCTAAAATTGAAAACATGTCTAAATTGACAGAAAATTTAAACTAATGGTTAGTTGCAGCTTTATACTTAAATGTTGTTGATAATTTGCTATTAACTAAATAATTGTTTCAATAATCTCTACTCTTTCTTACCAGGTTCATGAGGTTGTTGATGGCGAGGTTGATGGCATTTTCAGTAGGAGGGTCCAGGGCCTTTTCCAGGAATCTAGCTATGGACCCAAGCTTCAAAATCTAAGCAGCACAAATATCACATCATATTACAAACCACTGCATAAAGTACAAATTCCTAGATCAAAGTCTTATCTTTCACTGGGAATAATTACTGTAGGTCATACTTGTGGCAAACACAAAAATATATACAATGTCTACTACATTTAGTTAGTTTAGTTAATTAAGAAGCATATATTTTCCAAATTATTATTTAAAATAAACAAACACTAAGTGTTTTCAACTTATAAATATCCACACTCTCTAAATCTGTATATATAGATTTTTTTCTTACCAAACAAATTAGTCAAATAATTCCTACTGCTGTGATAAACACCATGTAGTTAAGAAAATTAAATTTGGGACAAAACCAAAACATTATCATATCAGCTCATCAGATAAGGTACTTATGCTCCTTCTGAGATCAGCTGTTCTGCTGAGGACTATGGTGCTGAGAGAGAAAGATAAAAATCTGTCACAGAAACCCTTTTGTTCTTTAAACTCATATAAATTAAAGGTGAGAAAACAATGGAAGCTGAGCAGAACTGAATCATGAAGTCAAGAATCACAGACTACAGTGCAGAAAATCATCTGACACAAACATGCTGTGCCACCAGCGAACCAACCCATCCAGTGAGCCAACAAATGTGACTGACATATCTACAATTATCTCTTTAGAAACAGGAAAAGGACAAACAGAACAGCTGTTTGCAGTGGATGACCTACTGCAAAATATCTGATTTGATGAGCTCGACTATGTAGTGGCCATAACTATTAAATAACCCAACATCCTTGTATTGACTGCTACATCAAAAAGTAATTCTTAACTGCAACCTAACTGAAGAGAAAGGAGGACACCACATTTCTACATCTGACTGATGGGATGTTGGTGCTGAAGCGTTAATGCATTTCAGAATCTGATCAGGGTTAGGGTAGGGCTATGCTGTCTGTTTCTGTCTTCTCTAATGCATTAGTCAACCTCTCACCCACAAGCTTCAAACACCACATTACATACAACAAATAGAGGTACTCACTGACATGAGTGCTGGATGTTAATGCCTTATTCTCATTAAACAGAAGTGACAGTTGTTGGGGCTGCTCCTATGTGCTATGAGGCCTACTTGGAAAATCACGACCCAGCAGGTCTGACCACGTGTTGTAGTAAAGAAAAAGACATTCTTCTCATACCACAGGAGGTCGTAAACGAATGGGGACTTCACTCCCCATAAGCCATTGCGACCAGTGAGTCAGCAAACTGCACTGAGCCCCGCATTGGTGGACAAAGAGTGCACACTCCTCCCTCCAGCGCATCTCTATAAGTTTCAGACGTGTCCTAGTCTAAACTCTCTGGTGCCTGACTTCAAGCTGATAGGAGATACGCTTAAGAATGTGCCTGTCTCATCCTCGCTGGACGAGAATAGAGATCCCTCTCTGTTTGTCTTTGTGGATCCACTGGAGAAAACTTGCGGCCAGAGTTTCTCCCTCCGTTACCTGCAGAAGAGGAAGTGGTGATTGATACCACTCCTGCATCGTCGACCCTGCTGTGTCCTGCTGCCAGCCACACAGCAGCCAGCTGCGCACATCTGGCTCCTCCGTCCTCCCGCCCAAAGAAGACGGCTCACAGTAAGAGGCATTGTATCGGGGCAGACTCAGATCAGGATTCTCTGTATTAGTGTTAATTGTGGGTAGTGCACACCCGCTTAATTTCACTGTGTTTATTTTCTTTGGTGCTGTTACTATGGTCTGTGGAAACTGCCACACCAGCTTACTGCTTGTTAATTCACTGTTGATCGCTTATCAATGTGATTTGTGTTAAACATAGCGTTGATTGTTGTTTAAAAGCAGCGCTGCCCGCTCTGCCTGTGTATTGTGCTTTCCCTCACACTGCATCGCTCCATTGTGCTCAGCGTGGATCGCGATCACAGGGAGGAATAAGAGATTTCGTCGGATCTGTTAAAGTGCAGCTTGACCTGACCTGAGTCACGTTTAGCCGCTTGATCCGAGGGAATCCCTGTTCATCCATGTATTCTCATTTTCCCCACTGACTACACACCTCTGTTCTCCTTTCTTGCTCTCCATTCTTCTTCACTCTTCAAATCTCCCTCCGTGCCGCCGGCTCATTCTCTCTCTCAGTTACCCCCTCCCGTAGATCATCAGATCGTTGAGAGGTACAAGCTGATGGTCGGAAACTGAGCATGGGTGCCATCTCGTGTCGACATGTGGTAATTGCGATCGCTGTCATCATTCGTGTTCACATGAGATTAGCAGCCATTTTGGCGGAAGCTGTAGGAGGAGCATTGCCGTGGTAACCGCCATGACCCCCCTTTTACTTCCTCTCCCCTCCTTCTTGTTTACATCTTGATTCTCGATTTTCCCACTTTGTCATTAGCAGACAGCTACACACCCACTTACACACGCACACACACACATACACCCTGGCACCTAGGTGCTTGATACATATATACTGGGGTGATAAACAATGCACTATATAGATAATGCCCTGTATCCGGTACCATTTAGTTGAACATTGCACAATATATATATATATATATATATATATATACCTAACTGATTAATAAATCCTGATCCTGTGTGTTTAAAACACTATGCTTCATATCTTTTGTGCTTGCTTGACTGTGGTGGTGATAATTGCAAAGGCCAGTGTACGTATTCACACCTTCCATTTCATCAAGGTTTTGATATTCCCAGTATTGATAACCTGATTATTGATTTGAGACTGTTTGAGAATTTATGAATTAGCAGTTGGTTCAGCTTGATTATTCTCCTCTGATTGAGAGGAGTGGTGCCCCAATTCGAATTTAATTCGATTAATTCATTAATTAATATTCAAATTCATAACCAATCATGTTTTTTTCCACAACACAGTCATTCAACAGAAGACTTATCATTGTTTTATAAGTGTCTCCCATATGCTGTTAAACAGAGCAGATCATTTTTTACACAGCTTTTTCAAACATACTAGTTTTATTTTTCTTACATTATTTGACTTTGCACACAGAAATGAAATTATTCCACAAAACCAAAAAACTACCAGGGTCAAAATTATTAGCCCCCTGATGCTAATAGTCAGTTGTGTCTCCTTTTTGCTGGATAACAGCCTGCAGTGGTTTGTTGTAATTTTCAACAAGTCTCTGACTCGTCTCCTGAGGAATCTCAGCCCATTCTTCTTTGGCAAATCTCTCAAGCTCCTCCAGATTTGACTTCCAGGAACACTTTGTGCAGGCCAGTCAATAACATTCACTTTGGTCTTCTGGAGGTAGCTCTTCACCAGGAGCGACATATGTTTTGGGTTGTTATCGTGTTGGAAGACAAAGCGACGACCCAGACCCAGTTTTGCTGCTGAGTTCTTCAGGTTTTCTTTCAAAAACGTCACATATCCTACTTTCTTCAAGATTCCTTCCACCTTGATTTTCACTGAGGGGACGATGTCTCTGTAAAGTCTTCTTTGAGACTACAGTACCTGACTTGTCCTTCACTAGTGTCTTGTCAGTTGTTCTGGGCTTTTAGTCACATCTTTCTCTTCCTACCTCTGCCAAGCTAGTTCTGTATTGTGAGGCTCTCTTTGAATTTCTTGATGATGCTTCTCACTTCAGTTCTTCACACTTGGATCATTTTGTAAACCCTTCTCCTGCTTTTTTACATTTGTTTTTATCATGATGTTTTCTCAAGTGACAGCTCAAACTCTTACTGAAGAGTGTATACTGTGTAAATTGGGAAATAACCCTAACCCTCATTTTAACTTGATTTTTAAAATTTTAAGCATTACACAGTTAAGCACATCATTGAACAACAGTGGTTTGTGCTATGGCTCAATAAAAAGGTCACTTCTTAAGGGGGCTAATTATTTGATCCTGGTACTTTTTGTATTTTGTGGAATAATTTCATTTCTGTGTGGAAAGTTAAATAATTGAAGCATCAAAAATAAAAATAGGATATTTGAAAAGCACATGGGAGATACTTGTAAAACAATGAGATTTTCATAGGAGGGCTAATAATTTCATCATCAACTGTAAAACCTAGTCACAGCAATCTTGTCCTCATCTCATCTTCTAACCCAACACCGTTCTCTCGCAGTCTGTCAGTATGTTATTTATCTCCAAACATACAACCTTGATCTGCAGGCAGAGCTCCTCCAATGGCGTTCTCATAATTTCAGGTAATTGATAGTCGTCCAACAGCCTTGCCCTGAGACCATTGTACAGATGATAGCACTTCCCTGGACGCACTCTACACAAGAAGAGAGTTGGTAGGACAAAGAGGTTATGTGTTTTATCAGTACTGTGAAAATGGCCTAATTTGAAATCAATGGGATGAAACTGCACACAATAAGCAGCTCGTGTCAATTGGATCTTGCTCCATTTTGATGCAACAAGTGAACACAACAGATCTGACTGGAAATAACCTGGGGGTGACTATAAGTGTCTACAGATGGTAAGGAAGGAAGCAGGGGATTAATGGGGAATAATTCTCATTTTGAATAAACTGAATCTACAAGGAAAAACCCCTCAGTGAACAGAGACTCACCTGCCAGCACGTCCTTTCCTCTGCTTGGCATTTGCCAGACTGACCCACTCAGCTGTCATGGTGCTGATGTTGTTGTTAGTGTCAAAGTTGGTCTCTTTAATCTTTCCTCCATCTATTACATACACAACATCATCTATGGTGATGCTGAGAGAAAAAGGGGAGAGAGTGAAATGAAAGGAACACACACACCAGTGTATGTGGTTTCTTTACCTAAACAGGAAGTGTAAAGTCCGATTCAAACTTGACACGTGTGATTATTTTTTACTTGACAAAACTTAACGAGATGCAGCGCTATATCAATGTATGTTCTGGTTGAAAGACTTCAGTTATCTCCATGGTAACCACAGACCTCCAGCCGACTCTTTCAGCTGCCAGTTTAAATTGTATCTATCAGGTCAGTACTGTCAGTTTGTTTATTTGTATCCATATACCTATGCTTCATTTTCTTGCTTTTGATCATAAATAAATTTGATTAAGTTGTTGATATAATTCAGGGGAAAGAGATATCAAATCAACTTTAACTGAGAGGAAACAGAAGCACAAGACATGGAGGACAACAGTGCAAAAGAAAGAAGATGTCTTCGCGCGACAGTTGAAGATGTAACATCTACCTGGAATCAGTGGTGACGAATCCCACTGATTACAAAGATATGATATCTGGGTCATAAGAAATTTTACAGGTGAGCAACTTGAGAGAAAAGTGTGGAGTGGCACATTTAAAAGTGTCAAAGGGAGTATAAATCAGTGAAGTAGTAACATTGGACCAAAACACAAACATATGTACAAACCTGGTCTCAGCTATATTAGTAGCTATCACAATCTTTCTAACTCCAGGAGGAGGCCTTTTAAACACCTGAGAAAAACCAGAGAGAGCAATTTGATTTGGCTTTTCAGTTTTTTAAAAAAAGAGCACAGAGAGAAACCAGAAAAAAGAGGGCTGACCTGCGTCTGATTAACAGTAGGCATTAGGGAGTGCAAAGGGATGATAATGAACCTCTCTGAAACACATCGGGACAGAAAAGTAAACCAAATCATCATCACATACAAGTACTAAAACATGTCCAAAAATAACAAAAAAAATATTCTGGTAAATGTACATAGCAGGATTACAAATGTAACACCACATTATCAGTAAAACTAAACCTGTCACATGACGGTCCAAAATTACTAACGTTATTAATATTTTATTTTTTTCTGTGCAACACAACAAAACCTTGTGTCTGGAAATGAATGTTAAAATGTTAGTTTAACTCTGTTTACGATTTGCCCCACCAGAGAAACTCCTCCAAACAAAGCATCCAATCATTCAGTCAAATATATTCTACCTCAAATCTAGTGATACTGAATGGCTCATGTGCTAATGTGTTACTCAGAACTCAGAATAACTGCTGCTGTTACAAAGACGTCAGTGTGTGTGTGTGTTCCAGGTATTACTCATGTTGTGGGGAACTAAATTTGTTTACACAGTCAGATTATAGGGACTTGTCACCCTCACGGGGACAAAAGCATGTCCCCATAATGTAAACTATTATATTTTAAGGGGAAGACATGTTAGGGCCAAGATTAGGGTTGAGATTAGGCCAGCAGTAGTTACAGGGTTAGGGTTATACTGCAGAAAATGAAAGTAAATCTATGTGATTTACTCTGAAGTCATGCAGACCAAAATGTGTGTGCGGGCGCATGCACCTGATCGGAACATCTGTTGAGCCATGAGTAGGTCATTGAGACTGCTGATGTTGTCCCATCCAGGGAGGAACACCAAGATCGCTCCTTCCTGCCAGACAAAAACATGTCAACAATGAGTGGCTAAATTACACAAAGTCAGCAGGAGTTTAAATAAACTATATACATGTAAAAATTACCATGATGGGTCAGAAATTAAAGAAATGTTACATTGAAATACTGGCTTCACTGATAACAATAATGTTGCAATAGTCTGTTGCTCCACTCAGTAACACATTAAGACATTAACATGGTAACACAGTAACATAAGTAACAGATAGTAACATAATAACACAGTAACACAGTAGCATAATAACACAGTAAAGCAGTAACATAATAACACAGTAACACAGTAGCATAATAACACAGTAAAGCAGTAACATAATAACACAGTAACATAGTAACACAGTAACAGTAACATTTTAACACAGTAACATAATAACACAGTAACACATTAACATTGTAACATGGTAACACAGTAACATAATAACACCGTAACATAATAACATTGTAACACAGTAAAATAGTAACACAGTAACATAATAACATTGTAACACAGTAACATAATAACACAGTGACACATTAACATTATAACATTGTAACACAGTAACATAATAACACAGTGACACATTAACATTATAACACAGTAACATAACATTGTAACATGGTAACACAGTAACATAATAACACCGTAACATAATAACATTGTAACACAGTAACATAACACAGTAAAATAGTAACACAGTAACATAATAATATTGTAACACAGTAACATAATAACATTGTTACACAGTAACATAATAACACAGTGACACATTAACATTATAACACAGTAACATAATAACATTGTAACACAGTAACATAACACAGTAAAATAGTAACACAGTAACACAGTAACATAGTAGCATAATAACATAGTAACATAATAACACAGTAACATAGTAACATAACACAGTAACATAGTAACACATTAAAACATTAACAATGTAACACAGTAACATAATACCATAGTAACACAGTAACACATTAACAATATAACACAGTAATATAATAACATAGTAACAAAGTAACATAATAACACAGTAACACATTAAACTTGTAACACAGTAACATAGTAACACAGTAACACAGCTCAAAGCACTTCACCGTGCTACTCTGAAAAAAAAGTGCAAGGTCGCCTACTCAATCAATTCACTTCTTGTATGTCTTGAGGAGATTAAAGATTGGATGGCCCTTAACTTTTTATAGTTCAATGGAAGAAAGATGAAAGTGATGGTGTTTGGACCAAATAGCTTCTGTGAGTCCACTCCTGTTGACCTGGGCCCATTGGAACTGCATGTTAAGCATGCAATTGCGATGGAGTAGGCGACCTTGCGCTTTAGTGGAACATAAATCTGACTGTCATCAGCATAACAGTGGAAGGAGATATCATGTTTCCTAAGAATGGACCCCAAGGGAAGTAAATACAGTGAAAAAAGCAGGGGCCCTAAAATTGAGCCCTGTGGGACCCTGCATGACAGGGGAGCAGAGGAGGATTCAGAACCAGCAAGCAAATTTTATTTGCCCAGGTAGGGTCATATATACCGGTACAAAGACACAGATTTTATCATTTTGCCTCTGTACACCATCATGATCAATTTGAAATGAAACAATTGGTGAAACAAGAGGTCATTAAAGTGTGGACCCCCAGTTTATACTTGAGGGAGTAAACAAAAGAATAGCATTTTTTTGAGGAAATTGAGAAATTACAAACATTTTTGTACATTATTGTCCATTTTCAGTGGTTCCAAAATAATAGGACAAACTCAAATCCTAATAAATAAAAGTAAAATAAAATATAATAAATATTTTTTTTTTTAATACTTGGTTGGAAATCCTTGAAAGTCTGGAACCATGGACATGAATAAATGTTGGAGATGCTTTTCCAGGTCTTTACTGCAGCTTTCAGCCTTCAGCTGATGCTTGTTTGCATGTCTTTCTGCCTTGTCTTTAGTCTTTACTAACTGAAAAGCATGAGATCAGAACATTCTATTTCATGACCTTCAAAAGCTCTTGTGTGTCTTTTGCAGTATGTTTTGGCTCATTATCCATCTGTAATGTGAAATGTTTTGTAGCAATGTGAGCAGAGAGGATTATGATCCTATCCACTTCAGAAGTCATCCTGCTACTTCATCATCAATAAACACAAGTAAGCCTGGTCTACGAGCAGCCATACATGTCCACGCCATAACAAATAATAAAGAGCAATACAGATGTGTTTCAGTGTTTGGAGTAGATTTATGGAACAAACTCAGAGATGAGTTAAAATTTTGTAGCTCTCTATTAAATTTCAGAAAAGCCTTAAAAACCAAAATAATTAAGGATTATAATGTATACAATTGTGATTTTAAATCGGACCGTCAAATTGGTGCTGTATTGAAGTCCAGCTTTTTTCACTTGAGAAAGTTATCGAAGGTTAAACATTATTTCAAAACAGCACTGTGAGTCAGTAATCTATGCCTTTATTACATCTCGCTTGGATTACTGCAATGCACTTTACTTTGGAATCAGCCAGTCGTCCCAGTCACATTTTCAGCTTGTTCAAAATGCTGCTGTGCCTCTTTCAACTGGAACACCAAAGAGGAAACACATAATTCCCATTTTAGCCTCACTTCACTAACTGCCTGTGCAATCTATTTGCATTTAAATCCTTAAATGGTCTTGCCCTGCCACACCTTGCAGAGCTGCTTCATCCGTATACTCCTGTCCGGTCTTTGAGGTCAGCTGATCAGCTGCTGTGTCTGTGTGTGTATGTATGTGTATATCATCAATTTCTGTACATGTGACACCTACTACATGTCTGTCCGTCCTAGAATCCAATCCAACTTTATTTATAAAGCACTTTAAAAACAACAACAAGAGAGGGATAGGGTTAGATCTGTGGCTCTTTCTGAGGTTTCTCCAATTTTTTTCCCCCTGTAAAAGGGTTTTGGAAAGGGCAGTTTTTCCTCACTCAATATGAGGGTCTATGGATACAGAGTGTCACTTGCTGCAAGAATGTATATGTGTATATACACTACCAGTCAAAGGTTTGGACTGTTGGATTAAAAAATATAAAATGTTTAAATCTAGGTTACAACATAAAAGTATATAAACTAAAAAGTAATGTACATTGGGTTTTACATTTTGAGATAAAGATGATGAAAACAAGTCTGGCAGCTCAGGGGACTGAGACATTAACCTTTTGCATCTTCTGACCACCGGGCAGGGTCAGAAGTCAAATGTGAATGCTAACCTTAAGGCCAGGCTGTGCCCTTGATCTCTATGACAATGTGAAGGTCTGGGTGATACTGCCAGGCTGATTGGATTAGCACCTATGCATTCAACTACACTGTTATGCTGATGAGATCAGGGCTGGGGAAATTCCGTTACCGGGCTGATTCCTGTACTGCATTTGCATACTTTGTTTAGATTGTCTCCACCTCTATCTTGAAAAGTATAAAACTCTACAGTGCTGAGCTATAGTCAGACTTCCAAGAGGACACACCATCTCATTTAATGGTTTATGGGTTTTCTTTATTTTCATGACTATTTACATTGTAGATTCTCACTGAAGGTATCAAACCTATGTAGTAAACAAAAAAAGTATGAAATAACTCTAAATATATTTTATATTTTACATTTCTCAAAGTAGCCACCCTTTGCTTTGTTGACAGTGCTGCAAACCCTTGGCCTTCTCTCAATGAACTTCATGATGTAGTCACCTGAAATGGTTTCTACTTCACAGCTGTGCCTTGTCAGGGTTCATTTGTGGAATTTCTTGCCTTCTTTTTGGGGTTGTGATATCCATTTGTGTTGTGCAGGAGTCAGGTTGGTACACAGCTGACAGCACTATTTGACAACTGTTTGAATTCATATTGTGGCAAGAACCAATCAGCTAAGTGAAGATAAACGACAGTCTATCATTAAGAACTGAAGGTCAGTCAGTCCGGAAAATTGTAAAAACTTTGAATGTGGAAAACCACCAAGTGCTACAATGAAACTGGCTCACATGAGGACCGCCCCAGGAAAGGACCAAGAGTCACTTCTGCTGCTGAGGATAAGCTCATCAAAGTCACCAGCCTCCGAAAGTGAACAGCACCTCAGATTAGAGTCCAGATAAATGCCACACAGAGTTCTAGTAGCAGACACATCCCTACATCAACTGTTCAGAGGAGACTACGCGAATCAAGCCTTTATGGTCAAATAGCTGCTAAGAGACCACTACTAGGAAAAGCAACAAGAAAAAGAGATTTGTTTGGGCCAAGAAACACAAGAAATGGACATTAGACCACTGGGAATCTGCGCTTTGGTCTGATGAGTCCAAATTTGAGATCTTTAGTTTCACCCGCCGTGTTTTGGTGTGATGCAGAAAAGGTGAACGGATGGTCTCTACATGCATGGTTCCCACAGTGAAGCAAGGATGAGGAGCTGTGGTGGCAGGGGTTGCTTTGCTGGTGACACTGTTGGGGATTTATTCAAAATTGAAGGCACACTGAACCAGCATGTCTACCACAGCATCCTGCAGTGACATGCCATCCCATCCGGTTTGCATTTAGTTGGACCATCATTTATTTTTCAACAGGACAATGACCCCAAACACACCTCCAGGCAGTCAAAGGGCTATTTGACCAAGAAGGAGAGTGATGGAGTGCTGTGCCAGATGACCTGGCCTCCACAGTCACCTGACCTTAACCCAAACGAGATGGTTTGGGATGGGATGGACCGCAGAGTGAAGGCAAAAGGGCCAAAAAGTGCTCAGCATCCGTGGGAAATCCTTCAAGACTGTTAGAAAACCATTTCAGGTGATGACTTCATGAAGCTCATCCAGAGAATGCCAAGAGTGTGCAAAGCAGTAATCAAAGAAAAGGAGGGCTATTTCGAAGAATCTAAAGTATAAAACATGTTTTGAGTTATTTCACACTTTTTGTTTACTACATAATTTCATATGTGTTTATTCATACATTCAGATGTGTCCAATCTTTTAACTGGCAGTGTATATATACACTGTACGGCGTTTTATTGTTTTGTCTATCTTTTTTGTTTTTTAGGCCTTTTAGATACTAATGTACAGCACTTTGTTTCAGCTGTTGTTTTGAAAGTGCTTTATAAATTAAAAGTTGGATTAGATTGTATTGAATAATGATTTATGCTAAATATTAAAAATAAATTTCATGATTTTCTGTAACTGAGATGTACAGTTTTGTACACAATACACCAAATTAGTACTTTTGTTTTTCTAAAAAGTGCATTGCCACAAATTGTAAAAGCCACAGCAATATGTGGAAAATTAAGATGTATTACATAATTCCAAAGTCATGTATTATTACATGATGTGGCTTTAGCATTGTCTTTCGTTAAAAACAACTCATTACTAATAATTTAGAAATTTTCAAAATGTCATATCTGGCACTGATACTTCTTCGATTTTCCTCTCAAAAGCCTACTTATCAGAATCATAGAAAAATGTTCATTAAAATGTGACAAATTTTTGACACATTGTTTTGACCATGTACACAAATTAGCATGTTCAAAGAACACTGAATGGTGTATGTCTTGCTGAAACAAATTAGAGATAAATAATTAGACATATCTATGTTAAAAAAAAATCATTTTACAGCACTGATGTCAACTTAATTTCACCCCATCCAAGACCTAATTTGAAATAAAAAAACTCTCAGGATATAAAGCTGGTATAAAATAACACACTGGTATACATTTCCTGAAAAGAGATGAAGGGTAAATAAAGATGAACATCTGGACCATTTTAAAAAAGCTAATTATTATTACTAGTGCTCAACCTCTGTATCTTTATACGTATGAGTTAATTTCGTATGCTCAAAAGTGAAAGATGGAGAAACAGGCAGTATGCCTAGTTACAACCTGACAGATACATGTGTTAGAAACTAATTTCCAACTAAAAACCAAGGAACAGGAAAATAAACTCATGTCATGTTTTCCAACTGTTTAGCACATACACACCAAAACACCCACATGCACAAATAGTTGCACCCAGCAGGCACTCATTATTGCCTCCATGTCAACCTCAGATGTCTCTAACCCTAACCCTAATCAGACTCGAGGGACATAATTAATCAGTTACTGCAGTTGAAAGCCTGACAGAGTCATGACAGATCAGCCATTTGACAATGTCACAGTGAATCAGCTGGTAGACTGCCTCTACATGGCCATAACTGATAGGAGTTTGATTTGAAAAGGAATAATTATTCTGTCTGTGTTGGTCACTCCTCTCAGCGCCTCTTTATATTCTTTTTTTCACATCTTTTAACTACAATCATAGTTTCATCTCCAATGTTTCTCATTAAGAAAATAATCCCTAAGACGTAACTCACCTCCTCCTGAAGCACAATGTGACGGATAAGTGCCAGGATCAGCTCCAGGTCAATTTTGTCATTACTGTTCAACATCTGTAGTGTTGCAATAGTATCTTCAGAGTATCTGCAAAACATAATCAATCAATCAATCAATCAATCATTCAATCAATCAACAAATTATCAACAAGATTTGTGTATTTGTAGAGTCAAGCTTAAAAGGAGAAAAAAAGATTTAGCTGACAGTGCAACTGAAATAGGTCATGACCTTTGATGATTCTGTTTCAAAGTGATGGAATATCAGAGTGAGAGAGGGGGAAGCAGGGGTGCTCCCATGATGCCTAGTACTGTACAAACCTGTAGGGGGCAATATTTTCATATGAGGTTGCTTCAGTAGGTCAATCAAAAAACAGTAGAGTTACAAGGTCAACTGACAATAACATACTGACTATTCCCAGTATATTCCAAGATGATAATGCCCACATCAGGATTCAGCATTTTCACCAGTGTCCAGACCTGAACCCAGTGATGACCAAAGCTACTTGAAAACAAATTGAGCTAAGACAACACAGAAGTTGCCACCTCGCACGATATAGCAAGTTACACAAACAAGGCAAAGGGGCTCACTACATCAGAAGTTACTTCAAGAAGCAAGGCTTATTTTATGCCTCGCTTTCATAGTAATTAATATGACTGTCAGGCGCAGTCATACAGTTAAAAACAACACAAAAATACACACACACACATATGTGTGTGTGTGTGTATGTGTGTGTATAGCATACGCACACACATACATTTATTACCACCCACTGACTGTTGAAGCATAATCAAATAGAGAGCAATGCATAGCATTAGAGCAGTACTGTGTTAGAAAACACCACGAGTAATCATGTTTACATTGTAATTGTAACATTCACTCATTCACTACAGCAATAACTGCAAAATGGTATGGAACTTTTACCGTAACTGTTACTGTAAGTAATGACAAACTCACCTTCCCCGCAGAGTGTCCTCATAATAAGGCCACTTATCTTTGTATTCAGCCTCTTTCTCCTCTTTCTCCGGTCTGGAGTTCTGCCCCTGCCAAAAGCCTCTCTTCCATGAGGGTCGACGGTCCTGATTCTGAGGACGATACCTACCAGAGAGACATCAAACAGTTATCATAAACTGACAGGGATACTTGTAGGCTCTATTTGTATTTGCATGTGTGCATGGGATTAGTGTTGTGCCACCTAGTCATCTCTAAAATGTCCTCAAGTAGAAACTCCTCCACAGGGAAAGTCGAACCAGGGATGTGGATCATTGGACAGTTGTCTTACAGGAAGATTGACAGAGACAGAAACGATTAAATTAACAATTATATTGCAACATTTGACTAAGATCACATGGCTTAGCTTACCAAAGTATTTGGAAAACTTCTCTGCATTAAGTGTGGCGCTCATGAGGATGACTTTGAGATCATTCCGGAGATTGAGCAGATCCTTCACAATGATGAGCAACACGTCTGACTGCAGGTTCCTCTCATGGATCTCATCTAAGACCAAGTGACTAATACTGGACAGGAGTCTGACAGACACAAAAACTATTGAAATTAAATGGATAAACAATTTGAAAAGCAACCATTCTGTGTCCTGTATACGACTGTGTTTTTCAAAATGATCCTCCTTTTTCAAAAATCTGACTAAAGAGATCAATGCAACACCAACACAGTGGCTGAAGAAACATCTGGCGGTGTAGATGATAATGTAGCCCATGCAGACTGTCAGCTTTATATCCAACAGCAATCAAGACACAAAGAATGTAAGTGCATATTGTGTATGCACAAATGAATCAACAGAGGCTCTGTGTGTGTGTGTGTGTGTGTGTGTGTGAGTGTGTGTGTGTTTGTGTGTGTGTGTCATAATACTGCATCTTCCAGTCAATAGAGTGAACAACACATCAATGGGAATAAAACAAGCGGAGAGGAAGAGCAGCTGAAACTGAGACACCGAAGTAAAGCAGAGAAGAATGAATGATGATGATGATGATGATGAGGATGAGACTCACGGGTCTGAACGAAGCCACTGCAGAATAATACCCGTTGTACAGTAGAGGACTGAACCTTGTTTCCGTGGTAACCGGCTGAGAGGCAGGTGGAGATAAAGAAAACAAACATTTATAGGTAGTTAGAAAGGTGATTCAAATTTCTACAAATGTTTCTACGTCTGAGATCAAATCAGATACCAAAGTGCAACATACAATGACATAAAACGAATAACAATATATTGTGATTTTTTTTAGGGGGAGAAAACTTATATATAATAATATATTTATTATATAATAAATATATAATAAATTCAGTATGCTTTCTGCAATCAGGATTTTAAAAAGACATTTTTTTCAGTTTCATTTGAAGCATATTTATTTCAAAGCTCCCATTTTAGTTGTGTCATTATAGGCTGTATTCATTTTGAAAATAAGGTATTCATTACTTTATTTTCTTAAAGCACTAGGTCGGTGAACAATGGCGGCCACATGGGAGCCATCTCCAGGCTCCTCTCATCTGCCCTAACTGTGACTGACTGTGATCACTGATCACTGCTGCTCCTATCTAGCTCACACAGGTAACGGAGCCAATATCAACGTACCTCGCCTCATACCATCGCTGTAGTCGGAGCTACACCCACGCTCTCATCATCTGGCATTGTACTGAAGACATCCAATCCCCGAAGAGATTGTGCCAGTTTCACCCTCACTGGTCGGGCTAGACACTTGTTTGCGTTCAGCTATGCACCCTTTTTGATCAGCACCTGGAAACCTCCATCTCCACTGCTGATCGCGTGTGGAGACGGTGGCTGTGTAAACTTTAAATCCATAGACTGACTTGGCTTCGCCTGCATAAGCCTATGTTGTTTGACTGCCATCGACTCATGCTGCACGTTATCCTTTGTTCATTCATACTAGACTCATGCTTTGAACTTCCCTCCTTGTACACACACACCATTCATAACTTTCTCACCCTCTCTTTCTCATTCATTCTTTTGTGAGACTTCGCTCACAGACATCATCTTGTGCTGACCACGCATGCCTACGGCCTTACTGTTGCACATGCACTTTGGTCCGAGATCTGCGGTATTCTTTGACTTACTCTGTGGCGCCATCTTGTGGCGAAAGCATGGCCCCACAGTCACTGCTACTGTGCCTGCTTCTCCCCCAAGGTCTGCCATTTTGGGGAGTGACATCACCAGTAACAAACCACATCGCGTCACTTCCTTCCTTCTTTGACTACTTCAATCTTTCCACTCTTAACCACGCCCACTTTCTCTCTCACACATACACACATATATACAGACACACACACACACCTAACTATTAACGCTTTATGTTGTACATGTGTTTATTAGCTAATCTCACTGACTCAAGTTATTCAATTTATATTGTGTGATTTGATTAAATAAATTATTTTTATTTCTCCTAAAGGAAAGCTCTGTGTCTTTTGTGCATGTATACTGTGATAAATGGGGGCTGAGAGAGCCAGTTCTTGGATTCATTACTTCAATACTGTTTAACTGTGATATCAGCAGATATTATAGTCAATTACAGTGATTGTGTAGACTGATTTTAAAGGCATAAATTGATTGTTTTCCCTGTTTGCAGGGTGGTGCCCCGAATTGATTTTTCATTGGTTTTTCAAAAATAGTTAATAAATAAATAATTATTAATAATAATTATTTAGTTATTAATAACAATCAAATTATTGCCAATAAGTGTTGTCCCCCAACATGTGCAAATCAAGCTTCAAAACAGTTTTCACCACAAAGAATGTAAAACCAGCATGTGTGTGTGTGTGTGTGTGTGTGTGATCTGCTCTAGACACAGAAAGACTGGTGTGATTTTTCCCTCTCGTCCTCATATTTTATTAGTTTCTTTACATTACACTTGACGTTTATGGGAGGCTTCGTCATAATTCACATACAAACTATTTACACTTTTGTCATGTCTGGTTTAGAGTGATGCATGTTTTCATGTTAGTGTCTCCAAAAGTCTCCAATAACACCAGAAGAAGACGCTAGATTTGTCGCTAGTTGCTTTTTTTTTAAAAAAGAGTCTGAATACTCAAAGTCGCTAAATTAGCAACACTTAAATGGCTGCATAATGTGTTTCACCAATCAGCATTCTTCCGCACACAGCCCTGCCCCTCTAGAGTTCCAGGTAATCCAAAAAGTCCCTAGTCGGGAGTAGCTACTTCTTCTTCGGGAAAGTTTGGGGTCTAGGGATGTTTCTCCCACTGTAAATTTCGGTGGAAAAACACTAAGTGTTTTCAATATCTTGGGTAAATGCGAAAAGTTCCTCTGGTGGAAAAGGAGCTATTAAGTGCCCGTATTTCACGTTTTAGTTGAACATCTTTTCCAGAGTGTGTGATTTCAGAGTATCACTCCAATATTCTAATTCATGTATCTCCAGTACTTTAAAAACCTTAACTAACTTACTGTGACCTTCACTCATCCTTGCACTGAGGGACAAATAAGACTCAGTCTTGACACATGGTATCAGGTATATGTAGGTCACATCAAAGTATTTTTACATAGTATATTTAAACCACGTGAAACAACATTTAAAAAACAACACCACCAAAGGCCTCAGTTTGGTTAAAATTAACCTTTAGATGATCTGATAGATGAAATAAATGGAAATGAGCCCTGTCACAAGTTTTAAGAAGTAAGAATTGCTACAAATTTACATACCTTCGCAGCAGGGTCATATGACCCAGAAGTGAATCATGAGAAAACTTTTTTTTTTTTAACCTGTGGGAATGGTATATAAGAAAAATTGTGGGGGGCAGCATGACACCTCAGTGTACAGCCTGACAGAAGTCACTGAAAGATTATGTCTTTGTGCCAGCTGGAATAACCTAACCAACCAAACAATGGTGACTATATAGTGCCAAAGGTCAGATGTGACTATACTACTGAAAAAGAACACATAACACATTTGTAAAAATATCCTTACCTCTGTAGGCGGATTTGGTAACCACAAGAATTTCCATTCCCTACACTTTCTGCCCTCTCTGCTGCTACACGCTCTGCTACCTGAGACACATACACACACACACATTAAGGAGCAACAACAACATATAATCCAGACATCAAATAATAATTCAGACATCAAAATCACACAGCAGATACATACAGAGATGGCACTGATGCGACGAGGCTGCGTACACACAACTCGGCACAATGAGCCCATGCCCCTGTTGATATAGTCATCCAGGATAAACTGTGTGACCTGAGTAGTTTTTCCACAGCCAGTCTCTCCACTCACAACCAGGACACGGTTAGAGTGGATCAGCTCCACTAGCTCCTGAGGAGGGAAGGATGGAAACAAACATGACTGTGAAACAAGGAGGAGGAAAGAATGATAGTAGAGGATGATATTCTTCTTACTAAAAAATTATAGTAAAGAGTAATTGAAATGAAAAATGATTTGAGCATGAAATAAAAAATACCTCTTTTTTCCCATATGATGGCAATTTTTCCCTGAATTTCTGCAAAAAAAAAAGCATTTAATAATAGTAATAAAATCTGTAACAGATGTGTTTATCTTTATACCAGGTAGTACTGGCACATCCAAGCATCAAATTAATTTTACTACTCTATTTACACAATATTGTGACACTGTGGCAGAGTAGTAAAATACTATTTTGCTAAATATTGTGACAATACTACTGAGATAAAGATGTTTGTAGTATAAGATACTAGTTTATTAAAATGTCCATCTTTCCTACTTCAGTACAATATAACATAAACACCATATCAGATGTTGAAACAGACATTTTACAATTTCATGACAAATATTAGATCATTTTGAAGTTGATAGCAGCAATGTCTCAAAAAGTTGGAACAGAGGCAACAAAAGGCTGAAAAAGTAAGACTGGGTACAAGACTGGGTATTGAATGAGCATTTCTGTGAATATGAGCAGAGGTTCACCAATCTGTGACAAACTGCATCCCACCCTCTACAGTAAATAATATTGTCAAAATATTCAGAGAATCGGGAGGAATCTCTATGTGCAAAGGGACAAGGTGAAAGGTCAAATGGATGCTGGTGATCTTCAGGCCCTGAGGCAGCACTGCATTAAAAACAGACATGATTCTCTACTGGAAATCGCTGCATGGGCTCAAGAAAAAACTTCCAGAAATCACAGTTCACCATTCAATCTACAAATGTAAGTTAAAGCAGCATCATGTAAAGAAGAAGAAGACATATGTGAACATGATCCAGAAGCACTTCTCTGGACCAAAGCTCATTTAAAATGGAAAAAATGGAGGACAGGGACTGTCCACCTTTTTATCAGTGGACAATTCGAAAGTCTGCATCTCTGATGGTATGGAGTTGTATTAGTGCCTATGGTGTGGGCAGCTTACACATCTGGAAAGACACCATCAATGCTGAAAAGTACATAGAGGCTTTAGAGCAACATATTCTCCATCTATACAATGTCTCTTTCAGGGAAGGACTTGTATATTTCAACAAAACAATGTTAAACTGAGATGAGCATCAGTTAGTTTAAACTTCACGACTGTTTAAATCACACTTAAACTCACCAGCATTTCTCTATACTTTGGATCCAATTTTTTGCTCAAGAAATCTTTCATCAAGTCGCTGTCCAGTGAACTATCTCTGACCACTTCCTGAAACAGGAACTCTACATCCTTGTCTTTGCTTCTCAGTTTCTCCCTCTCCTGTTCCTCCTCCTCCTCCTCATTCTGATGCTCGTCGTCATCCCACGTGTCTGGAGGTTCATCTTTACTGACTGTTGTAGTTGAGTATCTAAACAACATGTATGTGAATAAAGTTGTTCACATAACAAAACATTTTATTCTGTCACATTATTATTATTATTAATTGCATTGTTTACCCATGTGATTTAGAAGCTGCTTTCTTCTGGCCCAAACTAAGTTCTTCTTCTTCTTCAGATTTAATCTCAAATTTCAGATTATGCTCTTCAGGCAAATCTCCATCAAAGTAACTGCACACATACATTATAATCATGTTATTTATAGTCCTACTTGTGTCTGCACTTTACACACTTTCTATTGTCAGAAATATACAGAAATGTCTGTGAAGATTCTCAGTCATCTATGTCATGGTATCCAAAGATGTAGCAAAAAAGGCAACTGGACTTAGTTTCCATTTTCAACTAAGTCCAGTTGCCTTTTTTGCTACACCTTTGGAAAAATACAGAAAGCCACACTATAAGTGTTTTAAACAAAGCTCTGTAAGCAGTTGTCACCAGTGACTGCTGTTATGGCCTTCTGTCCTCCAGCTGTCAGACTGAGACACAGTTGCTTCCCTGCTGTCTCTGTCTGGAAACGGCTGGTCTCTCTGCACAGAATTCAGCAGCTTAGTAATGTGCTGCTCTCTGGCCTCATCCATCTGGACCACTGCTCGCTGTGTAGAACAGACACAGTTCAACATTGCTGTTAGCCGAAACTAATAATATCGCAGGGCTGCTTCGAAGTAAAACACCTGGTGCAAACAAAGATTTTGTTTTCATTCCACTGAATCACACTCATATTATTATATTATATTATCATATTGTGTATGGATGATAGTAACTGTAGGACCTTTGTTTTAGTTAAACTGACATTTAGGTTGTCTGTGTGCTTCCCAACAAATAATGTGAGTTGATGAAAATGGCACGGCCTCTGTCTCACTCCATCAGACACAGTAGATTACGGGCTTTTTCTTCCTTTTTTTATTTATTTATAAATTTTAAACATCAGTGAAGCAGAACATGTAATTTTAGTTGAAGGGGACACACTGTCCCACTCACCAATGGAGAAACAAAATCAAGCATCAATGGAGATTACAGGAAAAATAAAATGGATCCAGTTTCACACAAATTGTGTGATTTTTAATGTTTTATATTTTTTATGTGTTGTGTTTTTTTTAATGTAGTACACCTTTCTGCCTTTGTCTATGGTTTAACTCAACAGCACACATCTCCACCAAGACTAAAACACTTTGTCACCTGCATTTTACAAACCAACACCTGAAATCCAGAAAGACAGATCCAGAAAGTTCTTCTGGATCTGTAAAGAGCTTTACCTGCTTATACAGATGTGAACAGAGCATGTTAAAACATGTTACTTATATATTTGTGTACATTCACGAGTATGAATTGTTACAGCTTCAGTCAGACATTACAGTTATAATTATAATATAAAAACATTGACTCAGTCAGGAAAATGGTTGATTCTGACACTCGATTACAGGCTTTTAATTAAAAAGCACGGGTTTTATTTCATTATTCATCTTAATGGATTAAATAAGGTTACGTGAGATAACACGTATATCGTATGAAATTTACCGATCTCCTGTCCGCCTGTTTCCTCCTCACTGCTCCGTATCGTGCGTACCAGAGTCCGATCTCACGGCCCTTCAGGTGAGGAGGCGGCCGGTCCCTGTCCCGGTCCCGGTCCCGGTGTTCTCCTCCTCTGTCCCACCTTTCTCTGCTCCCATCTCTGTGTCCTCGTCCTCCTCCTCCTCTTCTTCCTCCTCCTCTTCCACCTCTATGACTGTAACTCATCCCGCTGTCGCCTGCGCCCTGACAACTAAAGTGTAATCTGTGACGTCACGCGAAACATAACAGCTGATATATGAAGATTTAAATCATGACACAAACAAAACAAAGATGCGTCGTCATTCAAAAGAAGCAGGAGGAAAATCAACTTCCGGTCTGTCGCCGAGAATCTACGTGACGACTGTGTGCTGCCTGATGATGACGTAGAGCCTCGTAATAGGCTGAACTTTTTAACTTGTTAAATCAGCTACCTTTGACCTTCGAACACCAAATAAAGTGTCAGATGACAGACGAATGTGACTTACTGTGATCTCCAAAATAAGATGTTTCCTTATGTATATAGGTTTATTTCATGAATGAATGAGTGAATGAGCCACTCCAGAGCAGCTCTACAATCTCAGATTATAGACTCCCAGTCAAAGCAAAACCTTTCAAGTCACTTAACTTTATTTTTCCTGTAGGTTGATTTGTTTTGCAGTTTTCCTATAACAAACATCTTAAAGACAGCACAGACATGACATGTGAAATAAAAACATAAAACTAAAAACAGTCATTTGGAAGACAGAAGAACCACTGGATCAATACTCAAATAAGTAAATAAATTTTAAATTTGTTTTTTAAGTAATTAAAAACAAATTTAAAAAAAGGTCCTGACAAGGTCAGTGTTTATACCAGAAAAGGTCTTGATACATACACCTTCATCTCCTCAGGACAGAACATGCGGTGTATACAAATGTTTGGGACACTAAAAAAACAATTTAACAAGGATGAAAAACCTTTTTCTCATTGAAGGTGCTTGTGTTGAATAAAAGGTTCCACACAGTGAATCCTGTTCTGTTGCAGATTTACCTGCACATTATTATTATTATTGTTTTATTCTCCTTGTTTGTTTACTTTCCAGACACAGTCATACAAAATAGCTAAATGTCTGTGTGTTCACACCAGTAACCCAATGAATGATGTGTCATTATTTACTTGCAGCTGTTGTGGATTAGTCACATGCTTTCATAATAATGTACTCTTCACTATGTAGGTCAGTCTGTTACGATGTTAATTATCATGCTTTGTTTGCCATTACAATAGTTTTGAGGCTAAGGTGACATTCTTAATTCCTACAACACTTTATTAATCAACCTACTTGGCCAGAACTTAATTCACAGGTAAATAGATGAAAGAGTTAATTCCACAGTGTTAGTTAGGCTGCAGACATGAATGCCCACTAAGCCGACAACTTTCAGCACAACAAACAGCTGCACTGCATACAACAATTCACATTCATTATGATTCATACACATGTACATGTATCAATTTATTTTACCTTTTGTCCTAGAAAACAACAATAGAAGTACATTAAAACATTGCATGAAGAATCAGTATAAATCTTTTATGACCATAATGTTCATGTACGTGTGACATGCTGTGACTTCACTAAAGAATTCAAAAGACATGCAAATGATGTCCCCAAAATGCAACAACCACAGTTGATTTATAAACAAACCATCATGAAACTAAATAAACACACACATACATATAATCCTAAATTTAGAATATAATAACAATGTGTCCTACTGCACTTTGTACACCAAAATGGACATATAGAGATAAATGTCAGGATGGATGTACTGATATTATCAGTGGAAGAGTAAAGAGTAAAGATTTAAAGATGTTTACAGTCCAGTTAAAATCATTCAGAGTGCTAAAGCACATTATGTTTACGACATTTTTATTTAATTTCTGACCTTATATGGGACGGAAAGTGAGAGGCTCTAATGTAGTGAATGGATGAGCATTGAACTGAGCATAGGTGAAGGAATGTACATTCATATGTTTCGGAGGTCACAAAGATAAATGTTAAATCTGTGTGTAGGTACACCATAATTTTCTCTGGACCTCTTCCTAATGTGACCAGTGATGACATGTATAGCCGCATGTCGTCATTTAATCGCTGGCTGTCTCGGTGGTGTCCAGAAAATAACATTACTTTCATAGATAACTGGCTTTGTTTCTGGGGAAAACCTGGTCTCATGCGGAGAGATGGTGTCAATCCCACTTTGGATGGAGCCGCTCTCTTATCTAGAAACATAGCAAAGTTTATTAGAACTCCAGCACCATGACAGTCCAGAGGTGAGACCAGACAGAGTTGCAGTCTTACACGCTCCTCTGTGCTTCTTTTCGAGCAGTCACCTC
>JAFBJR010018221.1:15281-34236 GCA_016785285.1 Brachirus orientalis | reverse complement strand
CGGTTCTGATAGTCACTGTTTATCGTCCACCTGCACCTTATTCAGAGTTTCTGTCAGAGTTTTCCGAATTCTTAACTGAGTTAGTGCTAAGGACAGATAAAATCATAATTGTGGGGAATTTCAACATCCGTGTAGATGTTGAAAGTGATAGTCTTAATTCTGCATTTAATTCACTGTTAGAGTCAACTGGTTTCACTCAGCATGTGAATAAACCCACTCACTGCCTTAATCACACCCTTGAGCTTGTGCTCACTTATGGCATAGATATAGAAAACTTAAATATTTCTCCCCAAAACCCCCTCCTAACTGACCATTATTTAATCACATTTAATTGCACATTAACTAACTACAGTAACATTAAGAAAAAATACCCCTTCAGTTGGTGCCTGTCTGATAATAATGTTAATACTTTCAAAGAGACAGTGCAGCCGTTATTTAACTCTCTGCCATGTCTAAGTCCACCTGAAGTTAAGTTAATAAAAATGAATTAAATTAAATTGAATTGAAATATGCACCATCAATCACATAAATGTAAACGAATGTGCATGAGGTGGAAAACTGATCTGCATAAGTATCACCTCAACCTCTACCTCAGTGGTCACCTGTTCTTTCAGTTCTTTCAGGGATTGTCATCTCTGTAAATTGACAGTAGTAATACTGTATAATTTGTGAAATAGTCCTAGTCAGAGGATTATGTGACATCAGGAACCATAAAGCTTACTCACATGGCCCTCCTTTTCCTTGCTGAAGTGGTTGTCTCTCTTAATGTATGTGATTCATGGTGACCTTCTACCATATGATGATTCTCTGTCTTTCTGTTAGCTCATTTCTTTCTTTATTGCTTATGCTGAGTTTACTACAAATATGTTCTTTTCTAAGCTAATCCATTTCTATGTGCTCTCATGATACTGTTGAATGAGGAAGTACCTATGAAGGTAAACCAATTTATCGAACAGAGCTAATCTGCAGCCATGAGATTGAGAGGGGAAGGAAAATGTGTCTTTCATGTTTCAGTTGCAGGAGTTTCTCTTTGAGCTTCCTCCTGACAGTCCCCCTCTTATTCTTCTCTGTTGTCACTCTTTCCTCTTTTCAGATTGATTTTTGTAGGCCTTGTTGATCATCTGTATTTCTTCATGATATCCTGAGCTCTCCTGTGTCTGTCGTTGGCTGTTCTGACGGTGAGCCTCTACAGTGTCAGGTATTGTGATATTGATGGTCTCTGTCTCGGGATTGCCACTGCTGGGGATGAGCAGAGAATAGGAAGCTGTTTCACCCAGGTCGCACGAGATGAAACGGTTTTCCCTTCGCGAGAAGCGCAACGATGGTGAGCGTGCATGGGTGGAGGACTGACTGATGTTGGAGATGATGGACACACTGTCCATGGCCTCCTCATTGTCACAGATCTCCAGAACCTCCAGGTGGATCTTGACATTGGTGTCCCCTACCACTGCTCCCATTCCCACCTCTATGCCGCTGACTTGACCTCTTGTTGGATCTTCTGCACTGGGCTCATGACCAACTGATTTTGAGCGATACACTTCCACCTTTAGAGCAGAAAGATTTGCAATACTTGTTTTACATTAACAAAGTATAATTCAGCAATTAAAATTCACAGAACATGTGGAGGTGGATGTGGTTGACCATCAGCTGCATCAGGAAGTGAAAATCAAATGAAAGCAGTTGCAAGTGCAACTTGATTATGTATAATGTAGGTTTAACAATGTAATTAGGCCTCATGAAGTATGTAAGTCTTTCATACAGAGAAACATAATTCAGGAGCCACAACCAAACAAATGACCATGATTGCTTCACAGTCATAAATCATAGTGTGTACCAGGCTTTAAAGGTCACAGAGAAGAGTCTTTTTGAATTAAAAATTGAGATTAGTGATGTCTACCTAGATAGATTAAATAATATTTATGGTCAAAAACCTCACAGCCTCTTCAGATTAAGCCAGTTTATTTCTGCTCTCTGACAGCCTCTGAACAGGCACTCTGTTTCTGAGCTAATGCTTGCCCCCCCAGAACACTCAGTCTATTGTGATTGGCCATCTACCAGCTGACTGACTGCCCCATGGTGCTTCTTCTTCTTCTTCTTCTTGAAGTTGAATGTTCACGCCCATGACCAGGAGTAGCTGCTGGGGAAGGGTTTGTTGCATGGCAAATGTGCTAGTTACGTAACTAAACTCAACTTTTCGAAACTGCTTGCTTGAGCATAGGTAAACAGAGAAGCCCTTCTTTCTCAGAAGTGACTGAAGTGTTTATTGTGACACTTTAGATACGGGAAGGACATGGGGACACACCAAAAAACATCTGAAACTTTTCCAGTGAATGTCATCTTTAAGTAAAATAAGATGTAGAAAAGGGGCAACTGCCTTTACCTTCTTGCTGTTTGGAGAGATTCTGAGTCCATCACTGCTGACCTCATAGGTGGAGAGTGACAGAGTCTTGCCTGTTGGTGCTTGCAGAGATACGGTTCCCTGGAAGGCACATAAAGGGACTGACAGACCACCTGAAGACCGCTGCCCAGAAAAGACCAACACAAGTTCAGTTAACATCCAGTGCAAAATATGTATTTTCTGAATATGTTTGTGGTTTTTAGAGGTCATCTACTTCAAAGGTTGCATTACTTAATATTAATAGATCCCATTTTGGTAACAAGGTATCCACAGCTTTAAGTAGGACAGATTTAAGACTCTTTCAGCCACCTGGATCACATTTAAGACCTTGCATTCACAAAATATGTATGAAAAACACTATTTATACATTTGCCAAACTCTTTACAAAGATTTTCAAAGAAAATACAACTATTATTATTGTGTCTGGTATTTTTTAAGACATTTGAAGAATTATCATCTTTGCCCAAATCAAATTTATACTTTCTAAGACTTTGTAAGGATCCGTAGACAGGACAATGAAGTGAACATATGTTTGTTATTACTCAGATATTGATACATTTGTAAAAAAAAAAAAAAAGGTGTGGCTATTTGACTTTGTTCAATGTGAATGAGCTCAGATTGTGCTTGTGATGACCATGTTGTTTAACTTTTAGAGTTAATGAGGGTTACATGTGCCATGACTTTGTGCACACACACAAACACACACACCAGAGTGTTTTCAAATTCTCATTTAATGTCTCGTTAAGGCTATTAAATTATTTAGATAGGTTTGATGTAATGGCTCAGTAGTGACTCAGAGCAGAAACAGTCTATTGTTCTCCCTCATTCTCCTTTTTCCATTGTTGTCATTGCTGTTAATCAAATATAGCTGTGTGTGTGTGTTTTTGTATATATTCACATAACATATTGACAAACATTTAATAGAAATCAAGCCATATGAACCAAGAGTTTCTGTGGCAGAATTAAGGACCCATTAGTATGTTTGTATAAATGTGAAATCATTTTAAAATTAAAAGTGGTTGGCTTTTGATTTCCATCTTGTTTCTACAGCAGCCTGAATGGACAAACTAGTCAAACCAAGAGTTTTTCATTTTTAAGCAGAAGCATATTATCCAAATGAAGGACAACGATATCTTTTCTGGTCTGCGAAGGCCACCATAGTTTCCTGACATGGGAAAGGGAACAGTAAGTGAAGGTGAACTGATTCACACAACTAGATGTCACTATTTTTATTAATTAATTCATTGTCTACTGCTTTATCCTCCATAAGAGGGTCGTGGGGCTGCTGGTACCAGATGTCACTAATTCTTACACACAAATAAATTCTATCAATAACTAAACAATCTAAATTAATAGATCATTTATTAATTAACAATCATGCTGTTGTGTGGTGTTCATCAGTACTGTGCATTAATTATTGTATGTTTAAGCAACATAAAGCCACTGTTTTCTCTGAAGCATAAACAGGTTCCAGTTACCTGCATGTGAATGCACTGAGCCTCCGAGAGGATTGTCCTCAGGGAGCTGATGTGTGCACAGATAATTAAGTCAGAGTAAGGGGAAAATATATTTAAGCTCTTTTTTTTCTAATTCCACCTCTTCCTGTGGGTGCTAAAGGCCAGAAGGGCGACACTAATGACCAATGTTGTTTTGTAATGACATCTAAACAAACAAAACACAGCCAGGAAACAAAAATCAAATCACAATCTATTTCAGTCTGCTGCTTCTCTGTTTAATTTCCATTTGAACACAAAGTAAACAGACTATAGATTTTATGGTCCTGAGACACAAATCTTTACCATGTCACATGTTCAGTTAGATAAACAATAGGTGGCACTAAATTTAAAGTCACAGAGGAAGAAATAGAGGGTTGGATGTGTCCATCCTGACAGATGGATCCGTCCGTCCTGACTGAGGGATCCCTCCATCCTGACAGAGGAATCCATCCGTCCTGATAGATGGATCCCTCCATCCTGATAGATGGATCCGTTCGTCCTAAAAGAGGGATCCATCCATCCTAAAAGAGGGATCCGTCCGTCCTGACAGATAGATCCATCTGTCCTTTTTCCCCTGTACAAGGGTTTTTGTGAAGTTTTTCCTCACTCGATGTGAGGGTCAAAGGTCAGAGGGTGTCACTGCTGTACAGCCTTTCAGGAAAGTTGTTTGTGATGTTGGGCTTTATAAATAAAACTGACTTGACTTGACACTAAGTCCTCATCAGTTCACACCTTCTAATTTTCACTTTTCCTATGCAGTAAAATGTGGAAGTTGCTGATTCTCATTTCGCGACCATAAAAACCAGGCTGATGAAAAAGCAGGTGATGTACCTGTCTGGGTGTTCTTTCTGATTTACTTCGGCACCACTCCCAGTCTGTCAGCTCCATTTTTCGACACTCCTCATGTGACAGCGTCCTCTCCAGTCCCTCAAACACACAGGACATGTCAATGAGAGCATGTTCATGCTCTTGTTGAGGAGAAGGAAGCTCATGTACACAACGGAAGTCATCATCTCCGTCGTTCTCATGTTGAAGAGGAGGACAGTCAGATACCACTTCTGCTCCTCCCACTGCTGTGTCTAGCAGCAGTTCTGCACGAGATGAGCTGTCAACTGGACATGTGGTACTGAAATCCAAATCAGGTGCCACACCAGAACCATGTTCTAGTGCATCAAGGTGTGAATGAAGGAAGTGGCAGTTAATGTGTCTGTAATAGGCAGGCTTCTCAAGGGCCAGACTGTTATGAGACAACTTGTACACACCACAGTCTTGATTGAAGGAAAGACTGAACTCAAATCTTCTTTTCATTACTGTCACAAAACAGAGTTGGAGAATCATTTCAATTTCAAGTCTGTAATTTGTATCACACTAATATCAAAGTCATTGTAGATAAATGGAGAAGCAACTGGCTGCGGATAAAACATGGCTGACCTCTGTAGCATAAGCACTGTATTTTTTTCAGATTGCCTAGTTCTGTTGGAAACACTGATAATTTAATCTAGTTTATCACAGTTTTGTCAGCCAATACTGGGGCTATTTGTTGTGTTGTCAATGGATACACCAGAACTTTCCTGATCCAACTGCCCAATATGTCAACTTTTGTCCACCTCTTGACTGAAGCAGGACACATGGCAGGTGACCACATTCTCTTGGGAGGACACGATCTCTGGAATGGGGATCCTCTGCAAGGTCAATCTGGGTCCTTCATAAGTTAAAATGTTTTTTGTTATGAGAATAACTTTGGGTTGATGTACTGTACATGGGGTCTGTGTTTACTGGCTTTGCAATGGCTTCTTTGACTGAGTATGTGCAACTGCTGCTATTGTTTTTTTTGTTGTTGTGGGTTTTTGCTGTTTCCTCTTGTTCATAGTGTTTATTTTATATTACTATTCTTTACTTTATTATTATCTTATTATTATTATCTATATCACTAGCTTTTTTTTCTTTTCCTACACTTATGTAAATTATTATTTTGAGTGTCTGTTAGTTTATTAAGCTGGTGTAGTATGTCCTAAAGATTAAAAAACTGATATTATAGATCATGTAAACTTTATAAATTCAACAGTAATATCAAAGACATTAAAAGTTATGATAAAATATTCCAGCAACACACAAAGCATGTGACAAATTTAAATAAATAAATAATTGTTCGACTGTATATTCAATAACTTCATTGTTTTGTGTATAAAAATGGAAACTGTTGACGTGATAAAGAATAAAGTAAATGACTTCAGAACTCTAAATATACTGGACTCTCTGTTCATGATCTTTGTGGAACTAGTTACAGTGACTGTCAGCTGTTCCTACACCAGAATAATGAAGGCACTTCCCCCCACACTGTTGCAATCAGCTATTAGCCTACTAGGCATGTGCTAATGGGGAGCAGAGATTAGCATCTTATGAAGTGTCTAGTGTTGGTCTAGTGTTGGTGAACAGGAGCAGGAGCAGTAGGAGCAGCAAGAGCTGCTGCTGAGGGAGGATTCAGTTCACGTCCGATTTACTAGTTACAACAAACATGGGACTTTTCAGATCTGCTTGGCAGAGCTCAGGAAAACAGTGACAGAAGTGGCTCAAGTGTTTGTTGTGACAAGAGTGATGTATAGATGTGGGAAGGACGCTCTGATACACCAAAAGAAACAGAAATTCGATTTTCCGGGGAGTGAGACCTTTACTTGTGCTCTCAAAGTGAACTTTCAATTTTTTCAATACAAATTGAATATATTTAGAAATTTGAGTAAGATAGTTTGAGTGGGTCATTTGTCTGTGGTCTGGTCTAAATTGTACATTGATAAGGAAATCATGCTTTAAACATGGCAGTGTGGAATAGAGCTGGGACAATGTTGTCATCTGTTCACACATTCACATATTAATTTTCTCTGAAAGTATGTTTTATGTTGGATGCTGCCAATGCTGAGCAGTTAACTGTTAACTAGTGAGTTCCATATTCATTTTATAGGTGCATCCATTTTTGACGTCAAGGCCAATTGTTCTCTGTGAGGAATCTTGGACCATTGGATTGCAGGTTTACTTAAAGCTATGTGAAATTAATGTAGTCAAACATATAGTGATAGTAAATATAGTTCATAGTTAATTAGTTAATTATCTGAAAATTAAAATTTCTTTAATTCCACTTTTCTAAAATTTGAAACACTCGTGTGTGTAATTTTACATCAAACAAAAGATTGAAAGGTTGTTTATTTTTAACATAATAGATGTGTCAATTTCCATCACACAACAACCTCCAGTATTGATTAACCTCCAGTAAGTAGGTGCAAAAGAACAATGGTGGGCCATATTTCTGCAGCCAGGTACTCTTAGATACCTATGTTCTACCTGAAGGCTGCTGAGCTGGATTCTGTTTGCAGTTAATGAAGCAGCCACAGGGCATGTGGATCCAGCGCTCAGACAACAGGAATAATGGAGTGACAACAGGAGCAAGCAGAGTAAGAAAGAAGCTCAGCGTCTCCATGGAGGAGCTCTGTGTTTTCAGTGTGTGATGCACCACAACCAAAGTCTGTGAACAAAAGAAAAACAGAAATGAAAATCCACACCAGAGTCAGTAAATCAATTTGCATATGGGAATAGAGGCACATAGAGTGATAAATGATAAATGTGAGGAATGATAAATTACAATGTTTTTTATAAAGAAAAATGAGTGAGTGTGCATGTGTGTATGCATGTATGTATATACATACAGTTTATAATGTTTTGTTTCCTGGTTTATTTGAATAGTATACATGACAATGATATAAGCAGCAGGTCACACAGAAATTATTGTTTGACATTAAATTTAATGTATTTTTGTTGGTTAATTATGTATATTTTTCTGCTGCTTGTTTTTATGACTGAATAAAAGAAATATATTCACTCAGTGGAAAGGCAAAGTGCAGCACAACTTTCCTCTCTGTAACTCCAAACAGTTAAGAAGAAGTAATTCACATCTAAAAGGAGAAAATATCTTCTAGGCAAGACATGTTTGTCTGAACTGATTTGTTTCTTCATTACTGATCATACACAGAAAGACAACTCTGTATTCTGTATTAAAGCATCTTCAGCAATTATTAACATGATCAGGCCCACAATAATAGAATTGCTATTATGTGTTTGTGTGTGTACAGCTACACAAAGAATATGGCCTACTTAATCATGTGTTCTGTCTTGTTGATCTGAAAGATGATTAAAAAGTTATTGGATCATCTGAGAGCAGGAAGCGATGTAGCACAGTGAAATTTCAGATCTGTTATCTCAACACACACTTTTTTGTCTCTGTTTGCACAATTAATAAAAAGCATTCCAATGAAAAATTAGTCAAAGTAGTGGGCATAATCCAACTAAAGTGTTTTCTCTTCATAATTCATTAATATAATTATATAATTCATAAACGTAGATTATTCTTCCTCTACAAACATATGAAACTAACAGTGTCTTGTTTGACAAAGTGAAGCATCTGCTCACCATCATCGGCATCCACATCACAACTCTCAGCAGTGCCAGGATCATGGAGAAGCGCTTTTGCGCAAACAGCAGCGGCGTGTCTCCCACATCAGCTGTCCTCTGTCCTACCACACTCTCCGGGGACAAACCGCTGTCCTCTGTCCCTCTCCGCTCTGTCGCGCAGGAGCTCGGGCTCAGTTCGTTGTACGCACGGAAACGTTTGATGATGCTGTCCCGGGGAAAGGAGTGAAGAGCGCACAGAGGCACAGAGGCGCTCCGCCCCCTCGACATCTCCGCACAGCTCGGGGACAGTAGAATCCTGTGAGGCTCCGTCGAGCACAGCAGCTGGTAGGTGAGGGGGAAGAAGAAAACCAACAACCCGCACAAGCACATGGAATATAAAGAGAAAAGCAGCAGGACGTAGAAGCTGCCGTTCTCTGGGAAACAGCCCAGAGAAACTGGTGTGAAACGTCCCCATCCACACAGAGGAAGAACACTAACGGTCAGACTGACTAACCAAACACCAGCCACTGCCCACATCACTGCCACGGGTCTGCGCACTGACCCAAACACTCCGAACCTTCTGGAGACATAGAAAGTATAGGCTGCTATAAGACAAGCCTTCATGTTACTGGAAAGACCCTGAAACACGTAGAGCAGTCCGGACAAAGTGCACAAGCCGCTGGTGCTTCCTCTTCGTCCTCCATCAGCTCCATCAGTTTCCCACTGAAGCAGCAGAAACATGGACAGAGGAACCACACTCAGGAGATCATCCACAGACATGGAAGCAACGATCACACACAGTGGGTTTTTCCTCCTGCTCCTCAGCAAAGACAGCAGCGAGTACAAACCTCCCACTAACGTAGCGGCGGCGATCATTACGCACAAACCGAACAGCAGCAATCGCACGTCCCGGTCGGTCTCGTCGTTAGTGGCCGGGGAAAGGCTCCGGTTTGGCGTCGTGGACATTTCTGAAATGAATGAACTTCCCAGTCTCTTTTGTTACTTTGTATATTTGATCAAATGCGATTGATTTCTGTACAGTTTAAAGACGTGACGATGAAACAGGATGTGACTCTACCGCCTGCTGCTTCTTTCTGGCACCGGGCTGACACACACCGACTCCTGTCTCCAGCTGCTGATTTACGCGCTGTCGTCATCCCACTCTCCTGTCACGGTAGTCACGTGCTGTTGAGCCGAACGCAGCTTATTATTAGTCTGACCATTATGAGCAGTGTGGCACTGTGATGGACTGGACCTGTCCAGGGTGTTGGCTGAGTGTGTGGTTCAAACATAAGGCTGGTATTCATTTATGACTCAAATCCTTCAACACGCAGAATCAGAAGTGATGCCAACTGCTTGTGTATGGGTTAAATGGAGAGATCAAATTCACTATGTGTGTGAGTAAGGGTGTGTGTCTGTGTGCAAAATTGTACAATTAGTTGTGAATAGTGAGCAAGTATATTGATTGGAGAGAGACATTGTGTCTACACTGGGATGTTTAAGTGTAGTTTCACTCACCTCACAGATGTTTATAATAATCATATGACAATGACTTCCAAACACAGGCCTGGTTCACTCTGAATGTGTCAGGTGAGGGTCACAAGTGTCACAGTTTTATTTTGGTGTCCATGTTAACAGATCCATTCATCCACTCAATTCAGTTTTATTTGTATAGCACCAAATCACAACAAACATTATCTCAAGGCTCTTTACATAGTACGGCCAAAACCTTTACAGTACTACAAAGAGAAAAGAAACCCAACAGTTCACACAATGAACAAATACTAGGGGGCAGTGGAGAGAAAACAATTGCCAACAGCTCACTTTTAACAGGCAGAAATCTGTGACAGAACCAGACTCAAAGATGTGCGGTCATCTGCCTCGACCGGCTGGGGTGAGAGGACACTGGGGGACAGAGGAGAGGTGGGGGACAGATTTTGCTTTAGTGAAACTTGACTGCACTCGCACGTCCCGTGACAACAGTGTTGAGTTGCCTGGTTATGGTACAGACAGAGACTGTTCCACAAGTCAGAAGAAGAAGGGTGGCGGGCTTGCAAAAGACCGGACTTGAAATCTAACACCAAGGCTGTGTACAAGAAGGGGGTGAGCAGACTACTTCCTGAGAAAGCTGAGATCGTTCAACGTGTGCAGCAAGATGTTGGAAATCTTTTACCAGTCTGTTGTTGCCACTGCCATTTTCTTTGCTGCTGTGTGTTGGGGCAGCAGCATCAGAGCCAGTGACACTAACAGACTTGACAAAATCATCAAGAAGGCTGCCTCTGTACCTTCTCTCGCTGGCTGCTTCTGCTCTGCTGTCGAAGGGACAGATACAGGAAATCTTTGCTGCAACATGCCATCACACTTTACAATAACAGTTAAAACTCTGGTCATCACATAGTCACTATGCACTTTATATGTTTCTACACACCCTGTTCACTGCACCTTATATTTTATTCTGCACTACTATCAATACTGCTTATTTGTACATTTTTAATATTGCTCAATCCCACTTATTTGTACATTTTTATATTTTTATATTGTATTTCATTTTTTTTTGCTATCTTATTATGTCTTGGTTGTTCTTTTTATCTCATTGTTTTGTTATTGTCTCTGTGTGTAATGTTGCTGCTACACTGTAATTTCCCATCTTGGGATTAATAAAGTACATCTATCTATCTATCTATCTATCTATCTATCTATCTATCTATCTATCTATCTATCTATCTATCTAAATCGAGAGCTTCGGCTCTTGGCTCAGCTCCTTCTTCACCATGACAGACCGATGCAGAGCCTGCATTAATGCAAACACTGCACTGATCTGCCTGTCGATCCCATCCCCTCAAAACCCTGGCTGTGTCTCGAAATCCTGTCCATGAAAGTTATGAACAGTGACAAAGGGCAGCCCTGGCAGAGTCCAACCCCCACTGGAAACGGATCTGACCTACTGACTTACAAAGTAGGAACAGAAATCAATACACAAACGAGGAAAAGACCAGAAAGTACGACTCAAAATTGCTAGACGAAACTAGTCAAGACTCTATGACATAGCAGAGATCAAAAAGAACACGAGGAAAGAGTACAGGGAAACACAGGAAAGTTAGACAAGACATTCTGGCCATGAATTTATACTGAGACTGATGAGGAGCAATGATCAACAGCTGCTCAAGCCCAGCTCACCTGCAGCAGTGCCCAGGCCATGAAAAAAGTAAAGCAAGAAAAACAAAAGTGAAACAGAAACTAAACCCCACCAAAATAAGAGCCCCATCCAGGATCATGACAGAAAGACCCTCAGCCCAACTGGGATTTGAACTGTAGACCTTCTGCTGTGAAGAACAATACAGGCCAAAATGTAACATGTAAACATTATTTTCTCTGAAGAGAATGTAAAAATGCTCCCCATGTATTGCAACATTGTTCTGTTGGACCAGGGTAAAAGAAGATCAGTGTTTATTGTGTCTCATATAGAAACATGTGTCATGATCAAGTATGTCATGAATAAACCTGATGTAATTAACTTTCTCCACAGCAGACATACAGTATGTCAACAAACAAATAACATTAATTATGTTTCCACTCCAAGTTTAAGAGTCAGGGTCCAACTATTGTTCATTGTTTTTGTTATATAAAAGCATAAACTTAAGACTGTTGATTCATAAGAAATATTAAAATCTTTATTTCTTAAAGATGTGCAGTGGATTTTTACATTTTTTTTCAGCCCTTAACTGAGAATTAATATTTTTTTATAACTGTTACGACCAAGCCTAGGGGTAAACCTGATCTCAAAAAGAGTGTGGAGACTCCCTCTTCCCAACTCCCAACAAAACCAGCAGTAACACACTAAAGGAACCATTTTAAAGGTTTATTAAAGGGGACATTCACTGGAAAATCAAATTTCGTGTGTCCCTGTGTCCCTCCCGTATCTAAACATCACTAACGTGTCACAATAAACACTTCAGCCACTCTTGAAAAAAAAAGTGCTTCACTGTTTACCTGTGCTCAAGCAAGCGGTTTTGAAATGTCGGGTTTAGTTACATAACTAGCACATTTGCCGTGCATTGAACCCTCCCCCAACAGCTACTCCCAATCATGGGCGTGAACATTCAACCTGGAGAAGAAGAAGAAGCTGAATCACTTCCGCCATTATAACTGTTGTATCTGTTGAGAGCAACATGTCTCAGAAGAAAGGTTCAGTTCATTGTTGCTCTGTTGATGGTTGTCAACAACAACACCAGATGCTTCATAGACTCCCTTCTAATGAGGAAAAAAGAGCAGAGTGGATATCTTTAATTTTTGAGATTAATATCCCTGCTAAGCTTCCTGAAATGCTGTTTGTTTGTAGCAGTCACTTTGAAGTGAATAGTTATACAAACCTTGGGCAATACAATGCGGGACTCATCAGCAAGAAGCAGCTCCAACAACCTGTAATGGATTTCCTGAAGGCAATGTAAGTATTTCCAAATGAAGTAATAATGTCTTTGCGGCTTGACTGCTTCTTGTCTTGAATAGCAATAGCTAAAGACGGCTAATTGCGGCAGCGTGTGTGTTCACCTTTTCTGATTGTCTCAGTAGCAGTAGAAAATGAGTGAGTGAGAGTGAGTGTTTGTCTCAACTCCACTTTAATGTTTACAAGCAAAACACTGTACGACTTGTGTGGAAATGTGTGTATTTTTGTGTCGGCTTGTGAGTGTCTCAGGTTAGTGTGTATGCTAACTACTGACTGCGGCAAGCAGAGATCATGTGTGCTTTCTGTTTGTCTCAGCTCACTTAAATGCTCACTTAAAACCGCTGCATGAGCTGTGAGAAACCGTGTGCATAGCGAACAACTTATTAATGGTTTATTTTACATGTAAATTAAACCACACAGGCACTCAAACTGATGCCCCTGCGGTTCGGGGGTGAAGCACTGTGCAGCAATTAGTCTGCTCAGAGCTGGCCAATCACAATCGAGTGGGAATGCACTTGGTAGCTGGCTAATCGCAAGAGACCCTGTTTAAGTGCTGTCAGAAATGAGCAATAAACTGGCTTAATCTGAAGAGACTATGAGGTTTTTGACCATAAATATTATTTTTTTATCTAAGTACACATGAGTAATCTCAATTTTTGGTTCAAAAAGACCATTCTATGTCGCCTTTAAAAATAAGTACAAGAATGTCTGCTGAGAGCAAAGGAAGCCCCACAGCAGCTGAGATGATCAGGCCTCTTATAATGGAACCTCCTGTGCAGGACCAATCAGCTCTCAGGATCCACCTAGACACTCACACACACATCATTCAATCAAACATGCACACCTGCAACCCATCACACACTCACATGCAGACTCATACATTGATTGATTGATTGATTGATTGATTGATTGATACTTTATTAATCCCAAGCTGGGAAATTGAAATATCACATCCATATACCACATAACATAAAATCAATTAGTCCACAATTATTACAAGTTGAACGTAATAATGGCACACGCCAGAATTATACATACAGCACATAAACATTTGACATAAAAGGAAAAAGGAACACACGACCCTGGGGTCATAACAATAACAAATTAAATAGAGTTGCAGTTGTGTTTACCATAAAAATGGACAGAAATTTTATTTTTCTGCAAGAATTTGCTCTTGTCACAGTTTATATTGTAAATTCTGTCAACATAGTTTGTGATCTTTAAAAAGTATGTCCTTATACAAAAACTGGGGCAGCTGAGGATCAAACTACCGAATGACCTTGTCTGGCTTGAGTTGCCTCTCCCTTATTGTTAACCTGGGAACGGCCCACCAAACCGCCTCTTCCTTCCGGCTGCTGTGCGGTCCCAAGTGCTACAGTGGGGACACTCGTCAAGGCTGGCTTGCCACCCTGGAGCTTCCAGAACCCTCCATTTCCTGCAGCAGTGCTTCTGGTGGCCTTCCATGGCTGGAGATGTTCGAGAATTTGTGGCCGCCTGCTCAACCTGTGCCAGAAGCAAGTCCTCTCACCGTCCTCCAGCTGGCCTACTACACCCCCTGCCAATCCCTAGGCACCCATGGTCATACATTTCTATAGAATTTGTAACCGGACTCCCATCATCCAATGGACAGACCGTTATACTCACCATTGTGGATCGCTTCTCCAAATACGTCCACTTCATCCCTCTTCCGAAACTGCCTTCCGCCTTAGAGACAGCAGACCTTCTCATCACGCACGTGTTCCGGCTCCATGGGATTCCAGAGGACGTCGTCTCCAATTGTGGACGCCAGTTTACCTCCCAAGTGTGGCAGGCTTTTTGCCAAGCACTGGGTGCAACATCCAGCCTCACATCCGGCTACCATTCACAATCAAACGGACAGTCCGAACGTGCCAACCAGGACCTGGAGGCCGCTCTCCGGTGTGTGGCCGCCCATCATCCTTTCTCGTGGTGTCTCCAACTCCCATGGGTCGAATACGCCCACAATTCTCTGACCAAGTCCTAGATCGGGATGACACCGTTCATGGCCTGCTACGGGTACCAGCCACCTCTGTTTTTGGCGCAGGAGGACGAGGTCGCCGTACCCTCCAGCCAGGCACATCTTCGCCGCTGCAGGGCCGTTTGGAGAACAGCCAGGGCCGCACTCACCCGCTCCTCTCTCCGCAACCAGCGCCTGGCTGACCGTCACTGTGTGCCAGCCCCCGAGTACCGCCCTGGTGATAAGGTTTGGCTCTCCTCCCGTGACCTGCCCCTCCAGGTCGACTCCAGGAAGCTGGCGCCGCGATACATAGGACAGTATGAAGCCCTATGAATCTTTTTTTTTCCCATTCATCCCTGCCTTTTCGGGTCCACCTTTAGTTTACCTTTTTTACGATTCGCACGAATCGTTACCACTGAACCACAGCTGCCCCCCAAAACTCAGATATACTGTAACAATATGTTATACATTTACATATGTACATTCAAATTAAGAACAGCTCAGCTTCCCCCTTCTCTCTCTTTTTATTCACTCTCTCTCTTGATAGACCACATATAATTCACAGCCTCTGTTTCCATGGAAACATTGACATTGGAGTTCATAGCCATACACGAACACCTTTTGCCTTCCGTCTGTCTCTTTGTCTCTTTGTCTGTCTCTTTTTCCCACACACACAAGAGAGATAGAGAGATAATTTGAATATTTATTTTAAAGGGTTTAAAGGTGACTGATGTTCTGTGACACTTGTCAGAGGAATGCATTTACAATCCCATTTATCACAGTAATTATGTACAGTATTTTCCTGCTATAAATGAAAAAGCTATAATCGATGATGGCTTTGGTTTGTTGGTGGTTTTTCTGTCCGGTCACATACAGACTTCAGGAAAACACATATGGCAAAGGTCAAGCAAAATAACATGACTGAGGAATGTTTTTCAACAGAAAGGGATTTATATTTGGTCAAGTACAGACGATGATAACATTTAGACTCAGGTTTTGATAGGTGAATTTACAATTCATCTATATTTCAAACAGACCGTCAGTAACATCATCATCATCATCATCATCATCATTGTTTGGAATGGAATAGGAAGATTTCCCGTCACAAGGATCCTGAACCAGATAATTGTGATTCATGACATTACTGTGATAATCTACTTTCAAGTAATTTGGGTTGGGTTAGGGTTACTGTAATCTTTCAGAAAATTTGCAAACAAGCATTTTACAAATGTTACCAAACCTATAAGGAAACGAAGGAAAGATGGAATGACAGAAAAGATACAGCTCCCCCTGGTGGCACTTCAAAATAAATCACTAGGATTATGAACTGGTGACAGCATTTTCATGTCACTACACATTTATTATCATGATAATGGAAATTCTTTACCATCAACATGATTATGAGTGTAATGAGACTGATCACCCTTAACACTATCATCACTACAATGTGAGCCACTTTTCCACTGAAAGGTTGTGGGTTTGATTCCCGGCTACCAGAGTCTACATGCCGATGTGTCCGATTGCACCTGATGGCATCAGTGTGTGAATGATGGGTATGATAAATGCGTGATAGAAAATGTGCTGTATGATTGAGTAAGTGTGAAGTGGTGAATCTGCAGGGAAAAGCATCTTTGTGTGGTTGTCAAGAGTAGAAAAGTCCTATTTAAATACAGACCACTAACCAGGACATAACAGTGGACGAAAACATAACCCTAACAGGACTAAAATAGATGAAGCCTTTTTATCGTTTTAGAGATTAATCTGTTTATGTCCAGTATATGAACATGAGACATTTTTACAGCAACCCAGTAATACATTCTTTATCTGTCCACCAGGTGGCTCTATTACATTTTTGAGAAGTCACATAATCAGTCAGCAGCTGTCCAAACATATTTCCTAAAGCCAAAATAAGGTATAACAAAATCACATTATAACAGTATATTATTATATGGTGTCAGTGTTGTCTGCAGACAATCCTGTGTTATTGTTACAAAGACACAAGTCAACAGTCTCTCCTCCTGATCAAACCACCATCCCAACAACCTGTGCACCACTAATCACTGTAATGTATTCATCCAGCATGTCTACTTTAATCTGCAGAAGACGACTTGTCCATGTTAATGTGACAAGGTGGTTACAGAATGAAGATGAGGGGAAACATATGTAGCTGGTCTGAATATTTCTCCACATTCTTAATTATTTAAAGTGATCTGACAAATGTATCTGTGTGTGTGTGTGTGTGTGTGTAAATACTAGTCTTGCCATTATGTGTGTATATTTCTACATTAATGAACAGGCTGGAGATTTTCATTAAGGCTCCATTAGTGCGTTTCTTTCCCTCTGGGCCTTGTATTCTCACCGTATCGTTCTCATTAATTTCTCTGATGTAATGACTATAAAGAACACAGCAGCAGCAGATGTGACTCACTGTCACTGAGATTCATTCCACTGTCATGTTCACTAATCACTTTTCTGGGAATGTGATGAGTATTTTAGCCTTCTGCATTTTAAATTAAGAGCTACATTTGTCAAAAAAAAAAACAAATAGATGATATGGTATTGAAAACCCGTTGAGAGTTCCCCCCCACATACTGCTGATAAGCCTCACTGGGCAAACTTTAAAAATCCTCTTAAGCAAGCATGCTGTCAAATGCAAGCACTCTTCTAAACACTGTGTAAGAACATCAACTCTTCAACAAGCAGTTGACAGCACATTTAATCTTGGGAGTGTGTTTTCACTCTTGGTCTTTCTAATCCAGTGCACAGCTCACAAGTGTGAGGTCAAACACTTTGAAATGATTGTGTGACATAAAAAAAGTGTCTCTTGAAAATTATTAAAAATAACAATAGCAGAGTGGATGTGGCAGAGATTAACGCTGCAGTCGTCAGCAGGAAACATGGTCTCATCTCCAGGTCTCCAATGATCATGGCTCTCAGACCTGAGCTCTGATCATGACATGAGCTTCAACAGACACAGTTGGTTCATTGTCCACATATGAAACACCACAATAATACTATGTTTATGTTTGACTCTCTTTGTTTGATTTTCTTATTATTCATTTATTTGTTGTTTGCTTTGCAGTGTAGACAGTAATCAGTGCTCAAATGATGACCTTTGACCTGCAGGTGTGCACATTAATAGAACAGCTAGTAGATGGTTCTCTCTCTCTCTCTCTCTCTGCTCTCTCTCTCTCTGAACAACCTGTGATTGGTCAGTCTCTTGGTCAGTCTCCAAACCTTGGACCAGGTTTTTCTTTGGCTGTTAACGGAGCAGGATGAGCAGAAGTCGACTTCTCTCTCAGATTATTTGATTTAAATTAAGCCAAAAAAATAATATGATTATTGTTTATTAAATTCAAAACCACCCTCCCTACCCTGGATTTAACAAGCCCACTCTCCGTTTTTTCTCCATTCACCATGTACACTCTCATTACAGATACTAGTGAGAAAAGTGAGAGCAATAGAGGGCAGTTTGTCCTGAGTGTTAAAAGTCAAGCAGAGTAAAAGATTTACTGTCAGAGAATTTAGGACAAAGGGGAAAGAGATGGGAAAGAGGAAACCAAGAAGAAAGTGAGTGTGTAAATCTTCAATGAAGTGTAGGAATGTCAGTGACAGTAGACAGATCAGTGGCTTTAAACATGAAAACAGGCTGTTTGAAGATTTCCAGTCAGGATTTAGATTACACCATAGCACAGAAACAGCCCTAGTTAAAGTTACCAACGACCTCCTCTTGGCCTCAGATAATGGTCTGGTCTCTATACTTGTCCTGTTAGATCTTAGTGCTGCATTTGACACCATTGATCATAAAATTCTACTGCAGAGACTGGAGCAGACTTTGGGGATCTCAGGTTCTGCCCTCTGCTGGTTTCAGTCATACTTATCTGATAGATTAAGTCCTGGATGACCTGTAACTTCCTACTTCTAAACTCAGACAAAACTGAGGTTATCATACTTGGCCCTAAACACCTTAGAGACAAACTTTCTGACCATATTGTCACTTTAGATGACATCACCATGGCGTCCAGTTCCACTGTAAGGAACCTTGGAGTTATTTTTGACCAGGATATATCATTTGACTCACATATTAAACACATTTCCAAAACAGCCTTCTTCCACCTGCGGAACATTATGAAAATTAGAAACATTTTATCCTTAAAGGATGCTGAAAAACTAGTTCATGCTTTTGTTACATCAAGATTAGATTA
>JAFBJR010018220.1:7672564-7676107 GCA_016785285.1 Brachirus orientalis | reverse complement strand
AGTCTGTCCACGTCACATGTTAGTATCAGAGCAGGGACTAAAACAGAAGCAGGAACCAGGTTCTGTCACTGATGGAAAAGAGTCGAGCCGAGCCGAGCCGAGCTGGAACTGTGTAGTAGAATAGTGCCATAAGTCACAGACAGGTTGGGGTAACCAGGGGCGGAGTCACAGAAAGACAGGAAGTGAAGCTCAGAGAAAACACAAAAGTAATCCGAGGCAAAGAAACTACAAAATAAAACAGGAAGCACAGCTCCAAGTTACATGTCAGACAAGTTTTTATTTTTCTATTGATGATATAAAGTTCAGTTGACACTGAAACTGCAATGATTTGTTATCAATGATAAAGAACCTTGAAATGATTTGAGTGAAAATCAGCAGACGCTTCAGTAAAAACAAAGACGTCTTTGATTTTAATAATTTTAGTGTCCAAATAAAAACCATTTAGAGTAAAAGCACTTTTATGATCAGAGCAGAAGAAAAAAAGGCCAAGAAGGTTTTTGTTTTTTTTAAATCCACAGACACGTGTTTCTTCAAACATCACCGTCGTCTCCAAACTGAGCAAAACATTTATTATTACGTTGTTTTTGTTTAATTTATTAACCAACTTAGTCACATTTAGTTTATTTCAAAAAATATTTTGCGAAAAAAGAAGGTGAAGTGATGAAACTGGTCACGTGTCGTGGAAAAGCACTTGTCACGTCGGGACGTGAACGTGTTCGTCCGTCCTGTTGCATTGATACGTTTGTTTACGTGAAAAAACAAATAAGTCACTTCATTTACATACATACGTATTCACATTCAGTCAAAAACAACAAGGTGCAATTTTAGATGCCTTAACTTTAGCCACTGCTATGTGGATGATGTGGCAACATGCTAACAGTTAGCATACGGTTTAATGATAACAGAGCTGTGTTTCTCCTTCATTATTAATCAAAAAAAAAAACATCAACTATGCAGACATTATGCTAATAATGCTAACAGTGGCTTCACTCCAGCGATTAATGTGATTAAATGACATTCATTAACATCGTTTGCAAAAACAAAAAACATAGAACAAAAAATGAAACTGAAATGAACTTGTAGCTAACCTGTTAACCCGTTAACCTGTTAAATTAACCTGTTACACAAAAAATAGAACTGCTAACTGATCTACTTTTGAGCTAGCTAGCATTATTGTAATTATTGTTTTGTTACAGTTTGATACATTCATTCATTCATTCATTCAACTAAATTCAGTAAAAACTCAATATCTTAAATTCAAATGTAATTTAATTTGACGGACTAGCAACATTTGAGCTAGCAGCTGTCATGCTAAGAGCTAAGAGTGTGGAAATTGTCTAATTATGGACAAAACTTTTTATGTTCAAGATAATGAGATAATGTTAGGAAATTCAAATTAGAACCTTTGATGTCACACGACACTCGGACCTTTGATGTCACATGGACATTTGATGTCACACAACACTCGGACCTTTGATGTCACATGGACCTTTGATGTCACACAACACTCGGACCTTTGATGTCACATGGACCTTTGATGTCACACAACACTCGGACCTTTGATGTCACATGGACCTTTAATGTCACACAACACTCGGACCTTTGATGTCACAGAACACTCGGACCTTTGATGTCACATGGACCTTTGATGTCACACGACACTCGGACCTTTAATGTCACATGGACCTTTAATGTCACACAACACTCGGACCTTTGATGTCACACAACACTCGGACCTTTGATGTCACATGGACCTTTGATGTCACACAACACTCGGACCTTTGATGTCACATGGACCTTTGATGTCACACAACACTCGGACCTTTGATGTCACACGACACTCGGACCTTTGATGTCACACGACACTCGGACCTTTGATGTCACACGACACTCGGACCTTTGATGTCACATGGACCTTTGATGTCACATGGACCTTTGATGTCACAAGACTCCGCCCCCTAGTGTTGAAGCATTTTTTCAGTATTTTATTTCTGTCACTCCATTTTGTGGAATAAAAAAAATGACGTTGACAGGTGGTTAAAGTCGTTTTTGTCGATTGTATTAAAATCAATATATCTATTGATCCGTACAAACAAATGAATTTGAATAAACTATTCCACTTTTGAAACTTTGATGTTTTACTTCTGAGTAAAATTATTTTTGCTTATATTTTATGATACAACTGTACATTAATTAGCCTCTTAGCTAGCTGTTTTTCTTAGCTAGCTGTCCAGTCACGTGACTGGACATGACGTTCAGTCACGTGACTGGACATGACTGGACATGACGTGCATATGATGAAGATGATGAGGAAGATGATGATGCGTTCACTGTCCATCGGTCACGTTACCTTTGCATATGATGAAGATGATGAGGAAGATGATGATGCGTTCACTGTCCATCGGTCACGTTACCTTCACATATGATGAAGATGAGGATGATGATGCGTTCACTGTCCGCCGGTCACTTTACCTTCACATATGATGAAGATGAGGATGAAGATGACGATGTGTTCACTGTCTGCCGGTCACTTTACCTTCACATATGATGAAGATGAGGATGAAGATGACGATGTGTTCACTGTCTGCCGGTCAGCTGAACTCACTTTCAGGTGAAAATCAGTCCAAACAAACACTGAGTCAAAACAAAATTTGTGTGGACGCTGAAATGTCCCAGCCCACTCTGAATGCGTGTCTCCTGGCCGACGCCCCCCGCGGTCACATGATGCCGTTGGTGACGTACTGGAAGGAGTCGTAGAGTTTGGTGGTGATGGAGCGCATGGATCCGTCCACCAGCTGCTCCACCAGCAGCTGCAGCTGCTCCTCCGTCAGACTCATGTGGAAACGCTCCTTCAGGCCGCGGATGGTACTGCTGCCATGGAAACACGGCAGGTGTGACCCTGCACACAGGAAGTGACATCAGCAAAGAGGACAAGTGATGTGAGTGAGACCATTAGCCATGAAAGACACATGATTTTAGGTGATGGTTAAGGTTAGAGTGAGGGACTAGGGAGTGTGTCATATCTATGAGTGTGTGTGTGTGTGTGTGTGTGTGTGTGTGTGTGTGTGTGTGTGTGTGTGTGTGTGTGTGTGTGTGTGTGTGTGTGTGTGTGTGTGTGTGTTACCTTGCTGCATGATCTCCACTATCTGCAGAACCTTCTCCATGTGTTTCCTGGCAGCGATTAAACCCTGAAGCATCAGCATCTTATAGTAGAGGAACATGTCTCCATCCAGACCACCCATCACCTACACACGCGCACACACGTATTTATGACAGGAAACTGTGTGTTTATGACAGGAAACTGTGTGTTTGCATGACTTTACTCACGTCAACAAACTCTGACGTGAGTTTAAACGCTGATGTCTCGAAGCCGAGGTTTCGTGGAGAGCTGGAGAGGATAAAGCCAAAGTCGATGTGGATGATGTGACCTTCAGAGTCCAGAAGAATGTTCCCGTTGTGTCTATGCACAGAGAAGCTACATTAGCCTACCTTAGCTCTGAACAGCTACATTAGCCTAGCTTGGTCAGTTATCTGAGATTAGTT
>JAFBJR010018220.1:7665064-7667564 GCA_016785285.1 Brachirus orientalis | reverse complement strand
CAGCATCCAGCAGCTACAGTAGCAGTTAGCATCCAGCAGCTACAGTAGCAATTAGCATCCAGCAGCTACAGTAGCAGTTAGCTTCCAGCAGCTACAGTAGCAGTTAGCATCCAGCAGCTACAGTAGCAATTAGCTTCCAGCAGTTACCAGCAGCTACAGTAGCAGTTAGCATCCAGCAGCTACAGTAGCAATTAGCTTCCAGCAGTTACAGTAGCAGTTAGCTTCCAGCAGCTACAGTAGCAAGTAGCAGTTAGCTTCCAGCAGCTACAGTAGCAATTAGCTTCCAGCAGCTACAGTAGCAGTTAGCATCCAGATGGCTGCCCTCTGCTTGTGAGGAAGAGAAAATGTCTCACCAGATACGGTCTGATGGCGTCCCCCACCTCCGTGTCCATGTGCACATACATGCTGAGCAGCTGCGGAAGATAAAAGTCCACGTCGTCGTCAGGAAAACTGAAAAGTCTGTTTCCGATGTACGCCTGCACGCCAGGCTCCTTGGACTTATACAGGTAGGCGATCGCCATGGAAACATCAAACAATTTGGACTCAAAGAGGCGGAGCAGCCACGACTGTTTGGACGAAGTCGCGATGGCCGATGGCAGCGTTGGTGCTGAAGGAGGAGGGACTTGCTGGGATGTCCTTCCTTGTTTACATGCGCCGTCTTCCTCGTCCTCCTCTTTGATGGAACTGGTGTCGGCGCCGATCCGCGGAGCATCGAAGCACTCGCTCAGGTCCGCGTTTTGTCTTTGTTGGGGCTCGTTGTCATTGTCGTTGTGCAGCTGGACTTGGAGCAGAACTTCCTGACAAGCCTTCAGAGCCACTTCAGGATCAATGACTGCAGAACCACAGGAAACGTTAGCAGCACATGAGTCACGTGATGTTCATGTATCACATGATGGACAGAAATCATTGACAGCTTGGAATTCGGTGTCAGAACTGGGCCATATGGACAAAGAATAATAATTAATAACAATAATTAGTCAATATCCTTCAAAGTTTTGATTTAATTGGTCTAATTTATAACACTAATTGTTGATCACAGATTTTAGAACAGTCAGAGTGGACAGTCCTCTGTTTACGTGACATACACCCCTGGTTACCTTGGTTACCGCCCAAGTCCATCTGCATGGCGTCCTCTGAGATGACGTGGAGCAGTGGATTCGGATCTCGCGGGTCGCCGCCACTAACATCACTGGCGCCGCTGATGCTGCTGCTGATGCTGGCGCTCGGGCTGGAGCTGCGCGGGCTGGTGCTGGGCGAAGATGGCTGCTCACCCTGAGGGGGCGGAGGCAACTGCATCTGGGGGCGGGGCTGACGACAGAGGTGACGATGGTGGTGGCAGTGGGCGGGGAACTCAGACGAGTTCTCAGAGCAGGAGGAGGACGAAAACGAGGAAGATGAGGCACTGGAGGGGGAGGAGGGGCATGAGAAGGTGGTGGGGGAGGAGGCAGCTGGAAGGGGTGGGGCAGAGTGGGAGGAGCTGAGATGAAACGGTAGCAGAGTCGGCGACAGGGAGACCTCGGCGTCGGCCATTTTGAAGAACTGAACTGAAATAGATGTAGAAAATGTTCGCTTCATTTTGAATTTAGGTTGATATTATAACTGAAAGTAAAATAACATATATTTCACCACAAGAGGGCGCTGCATATGTCCAGTCATGACAGGACTTGTTTAATAATATGATGCTTGTTTTATTTTTTCAAACATTTCTGTAAATATTAGTCTAGCTTAGCATGGGGCAAAGACAGAATGTCTTAACATGTCAAACTGATTTATGAATTAAACATGAGACGTGATGCTTGTCTCATACACAGAACGTCAAGACGTTATTACATGACTGAAGATCGCGTTGATGTCACTGTCGTTCAGAACCGTCAGATTCATAAAATCATCAGATTAATCAATAATCTTTTAGACATGATCCTCTTCTGTTATTTTTACTTTTAATGAAAAGTTAAGAAGTTTTAAGGTTTAAGTTTTAGAGTCAGGTTTAAGTTCTAATGAGGGGTTTAAATTCAGATTAAGTTTAAATATTGACCCGTAACATCATACAGTGCGTGTAGCTACAACAATTACACCAACAGCTACACTAAAAACATTACACCAACAGCTAGGCTAAAAATGTAACATCATACAGTGCGTGTAGCTACAACAATTACACCAACAACTACGCTAAAAACGTAACATCATACAGTGCGTGTAGCTACAACAGTTACACCAACAGCTACGCTAAAAACATTACACCAACAGCTCCGCTAAAAACGTAACATCATACAATGTGTGTAGCTACAACAATTACACCAACAACTACGCTAAAAACGTAACATCATACAGTGCGTGTAGCTACAACAGTTAGACCAACAGCTACGCTAAAAACATTACACCAACAGCTCCGCTAAAAACGTAACATCATACAGTGCGTGTAGCTACAACAATTACACCAACAGCTCCGCTAAAAACGTAACATCATACAGTGCATGTAGCTACAACAGTTACGCTAACA
>JAFBJR010018220.1:7530796-7658718 GCA_016785285.1 Brachirus orientalis | reverse complement strand
GTAAACGTTCATTATCTGTTAGAGCTGATTGTAAATGATCAATCATTGTACATTTCAGAATCAACACAAACACAATCAAGACAATTATGACACATACATTGTTTTTAGTGAGCTTATTCATTTTCTAAAATTATATAAATGCTTACCATATCATCAGTAGGAGCGGGGGGATTTTGCTGATATTGAGCTGGGAGTACAAAGTGTATTACGTAGACACCCTTTTTGTCATCGTCCTTGTGAGGCACTCTCACTAAAGCAGGAGATACTGAGGTCTGAATTTTCCCTAAAGAAAGACAATAATGCATTTTTTTAACTGTCAAATGAATCAGATAACAAACACAAAGGCAGACAAAAGCAAAAACATTCAAAATATGTAACGGTGATTTGAATATTCACATCAAATGACAAAGTGTTTTTGATCACAACTAAGTTAATAATAATAATTCTAATGACATGATCAAGCAAACCTGAACTTTGACAGTGTGTGAATTATATAAAATGATTTACTTTGGTTCTTTTTGGAGATTTAAAACAATTCTACTCAATCGTTGTCATTGTTACTTAGTCCTTTCTTTTACTGTCAAACTGCTTTATATTTTCTGTGCTAAGTCTGTGTTGAATATCCTCTGCCCACCTTAACTTATTCTTGTGCACAAACCACTCTTTCATGACAACATCTTAATGTCAGGGAGAAAACTTGTTTTGTGAAAGGTATTTTTTGTAAATAAATAAGACACAAGTACATACCCATGTCATTGGAACCGTTAAAATAGTCAACTAATCGAGGGAATCCTATAATAATTGCTTCCTCCAGAGTTGAGGCTGACACTAAGGTTGCAACGGCTTTGCCAAATCCATAGTGACGGACCTGGCACACAGAGAAAACATGGTGGAAGTGGATTTGTAAAAAGTATCAGACAAAGCATTTAACCTTTTCTTTTTTATTTCATAAACACTCACCTCATAATCCTTTGTTTTACAAATCAGATCAAACGTTATGCACTCGTCTGTCTCGGGACATTTAGACGTAAAGCTGTATATGTGAAATTATAATGGAAGTATTAAAAATGGCAGTGATGCAGATATTAGTCTCAGTTATGGAGCTTAATAATTTGAATTTAATATTTTTTTACATTAGGATTTCAAAGCAAACTCTGTTACTTCATAAGTTCTGGTCAAGAGAATTACATTCAGTTTTCTTACCCAACTTCAGCCTCAGCTGTCAGCACCAGCAGACAGACAACAAGCCCTGAAAAATAAATCCTGGGACACACAAATGTAAAGTATCAATCAGCTCATTAGATCACTTAGATCACATTAGATCACACAAAAAAATAAGCTTATTTTATGCATAGAAAAATTTTGCATTTGCATTTAAGGCAATTAGGAAATATACTTACATCGTGAGAGAATGCTGTTCAAGTGTGTTTGAAAACTGGAATGTTGCAGTCTCGTCCAAAGTGGCTATTTATTCCAATTCTGTTTATGTAAATAAAAAGGTCACTTTTTATTTGCATAACCTTTATGAAAAACGTATATTTAGTATCACTGACATGAGAAACAGGTTTGACTGTACATGCTATTTTCCTGTAGGGGTGGGTTGCTGAGGGGTATGGAATACTGGGATTACAGTTCAGACAAACAACCATCCACCCTCACATTCACACCAACGGGCACTTTAGCCCCTATAAAAATAGTAAAACATTAAATAACTATAATTATTATTATTACTATAATTAGAGTCACCTTATGTTTTGCTCTATCTTAATCTAGTTTTATTATACCAGTGTCTGAAGTACTGTATATGTGAGGAAGAGGAGGATGATAAGAGAGCAAATTAACTTTGGGAATAAATCTGCCTTCTGTGAAAAGACTGTAGCTGACTTTGCTCGGCCTATTTACACCACTGTATTTTAATGTTGGTGATAATGGTGTTACTTTGAGAATCAGTGCCTTAGACCATGTTATCTTGATTTTACCAAGATCAAATAAATGTCTGTCAGAAATGATGAATGAGAATCAGTGAATGTTTGGAAGATGACTCATAATGATTGAGAAACATTCCGACCTGTTTGATTGATTCATTTTCCATATAAAGATTTAGGCCATTTTCAATGGAGGAGAATGTATTTGCCTGTATTTGACATCTGAAGCTCCTGTGCCACATTTTTGGCTTCTTCTTTCATGTAAGAGGTTTTATATTAGGAAGTTGACATTAATTAATAGTAGAAGGAGAGATACATTTTGTCTCCACTGGTGATAAGAAAAGTAACCAGAGACAGGGATGTTTTGACGGGGAGGACAATTACCCCATCCCTGTCAACAACACACAGTATATGACATAAAATGAGGTTTAATATATCTGGCAGTATTACCAACATCAGTAAAGGTTAGGAAGAAATTAAGTTTATATGTGTCATTGCTAACGGCTAAGAAACTACCCAATCTGTTTACAAGCTTAAAAATGGGTTTCTGAAGTTCGTGCATGAAAAAAGAAATGTCAACACTGACTCCTCTGTGTCCACAAGGAGAAAGGTACAGTATGTCACTTGATGTCATGTGTAAAAATGTTTGACAAATCATAATATTTGAGAACTAAAAGTACAAATATTGCAGTTTTCAGTTTGCCAAAGGCTGCTTATAACAGGGGAGATAAATAAATTAATTTAAAATTAATTTAAACCCATCAATAATATTTAACTTATTTAACTTATTTGATTAATTCAATTAAAATTTAAACAAACCTAAAACTTTCCATTTTCATGAAAGAGAAAAAAAATATTTCAGGTCAAATAATGGCAGGAAACACCAGACTCAATGTTCTTTCTGTGCAATTTAACGTTTATTTGAAGGTACGCACCTAGAATATAATAATTCCATAAAGTAGTTCACATAACTACCAGTGTTTTATGAAATAAAACTGACCTAACAGGAGAAGCTAATTTAACAGCATAACATTGGCCTAGCAGTCCGGCTTCTGAGTACTTGTATCTACTTGAATTTAAAATGTTCCATTCCTTTAGCAAAGCTAGGTAAAGCATCCTGTAGTTAATGCTCAAGACATCCTGATTGTTACAAATAAACAATAAAGTTATTTACTTTTCTCTCTATCTCTGTGGGACATTACAAAAAAAGTGTCAAAACAAAGGGCAGAGTGGTCCAGAGAGAAACACCAGATTTTTCTAATTTACTAATTAATTAATTTCCCTCCAGCTGAAGGAAATTCAGCTCTACTATCCATAGTACTATCCAGCTCTTCCCTGGATAGTACTTATAATATACCGGATAGTATATTACTCTCTGTCCTACTTTTTGTTATGAAGCTGTTGTACAGTATATTCTAGACATAATCTTTGCCTTCAGATTGTGAATTTCAGATTAATAGGCAGATATAAAAATTTTCTCTGTCCTCCATTTTTTTCCAAGTCTATATTTTTGATCGTTTTTAAAGAAATGTTCAACCAGGAATCTGTGCAAGTCTTGCAGTTCAAAATGTTTTTCTTCCCTCACCTTTTAAAAACTCTTCAGTGCCCCCTTGTGTATCAGATTGAAATACGCTGTCAACATTTTCTGCAAATTTTTTCCCATAGGAAATGAATTGAGAAATTTTTCAAACTTCAACTTTTTCAGCATCTTTCAACTACTTATAATTCAGTCATACTTTCAGCTAGAGACACCATTCAAATTTGAAAATGTAGACAAACTTTTCAATACCATTCATACTTTTTTCACAATCAGAGTTTAAGTTAGTTTCATCAGGTTTTTGGACTTTTTCAGAGTTTAACATTGGTGTGTATTGTGTTCTTAGAGTGACGGATTTCATCTCCAGAGTGCGATGAACAAAGATCCACACATAAAAAAATTCAGGAACAACTCGCTGTAAATCCCAAGCGTTTGGTCCCACAGACAAAAAATACATCAAAACATAGGGAAATTTGTTGGGGTTCTTGTGATGTAACTTTGGAAGCTGACAGACTTATACTTTAGGCACACTGAGCATCAGTGCAAAGAAATCCACTTTCCCTCCCATTACACTCCATTATAAATTCTGTCTCAGGCTTGGCAAAATCTCAGACTGAAACACGTATTTCTCTCGCTCCTGTGCCCACATTTTCAAAGATATCCAACCAAATTTTACACCGTGTTGTTCAGACTGTTGTCAGGACACTCACGATGTGTTCGGTTTTTCAATAGGACCTACGGTATTTATTTTACAGTGAGTTGTTTGGAAACTGTTTCTCTATTTTTAACTGTCACTGAACAGGTGTGACACACACGCACACACATTTTGGCACACACACACGTTTGCACTTCTATCAAAGTGAGGACAGTCAAAATGTCCTCACTTTGTAGGACTTATGCGATTTTTGGTCCTCACTCTGCAACGAATGCAAGAACACACACACACACCTGGTTCACATCAGCTAATAAGGGTGAAGAGGAAAAAAGTTTTAAAAGGTGCATTTCACCAAAAATGTTATCGCCTGAATACTCTTAATTACAAAAAATACAACTCTCTCAGTACTCAACAAGCTAAAGGTACATTCCCCTCAAAATATTACTGTCTGAATACTCATAGTTTTAAATGTTGATTACACAAAAATTACAACTTTCTCTCAATACTGAACATTTTAAAGGTGCATTTCACCTAAAATATTACTGTGTGAATATTTATACTTTTAAAGGTTTATTTCGCAAAAGTACAACTGTCTCTCAGCACTCGACATTTTAAAGGTACATTCCCCTCCAAATATTACTGTCTGAATACTCATAGTTTTAAAGGTTAATTTAACAAAATTACAACTTTCTCTCAGTACTCGACATTTCAAAGGTACATTTCAACCAAAATATTACTGTCTGAATACTTATAGTTTTAAAGGGTTTTTTTCCACCAAAAATACCATTTTCTCTCAGTACTCAAAATTTTAAAGGTTCATTCCAACCAAATGTTAGTGTGCTCACATTTTTAAAGGTTTATTCAGTAATCATCATCCAAGTGTTTTGATTCAAAACACACACGATTTAACCACTTTAACTCTTTTGATATTAATGTCCATTTCAACACATTCATATCACTTCAACTTCTTTTTCATACATATTCATATACTTCCTCAAGCTATTCATAAAACCTCAACTACTTCAAGTCAGCATCGCAGCATGGCTTCAGCTTATTTTTCAGACATATTCAAATACTTTTCAATTTATTTCATTTAAATTCAAATGCTTCCAACCTGCAATTCAGCATAGCTTCAGCTCAGCATTCCACAGCAATCCCACTGCAATTTCTTCGAAATTAGAAAAGTTCTAATATAGATAAGTTCTATAAATCTTTCTTTTTAAATGTTTTTTTAGCTGAGATTAGATTTTTGTTAGTTGAGATGTCCGCAACAAAAACTTCCAGGTGTTAATAATATACAGGAACACAACTTTTACTTTGAAATTTCTCTCTCGCTCCAATGTCAGTGCAGATTTTTAACAAGAAATTCCAAATTGAGACTAAAGCTACTGGATTTCATAAAACTATCAATATTTAGTAAAATTTTCCTATAGACCACCTGTGCAACTCTGGCAGTCATATCCTTAAATTTGTTTAGTGAATTGTTTGGAAATGATCTGATTGAATATAATACACTAGATTAAATCATTGCTTCTTTTACAGAGTTAAGATTTTATACAGCCAGCCTATTTGATGTAATGGATTTCATTCATAAAAATGTAACTACATTTAAAATCCTTGATGATAAGTCCCTCTTAAGAGACAAGATTACACAGTTTATTATCATTAATCAGGTTAAGAGAACTCACACCACAGGGATTGTCTGAAATAAAGTGGTGGTGACTTTTATTCTATAATGTTTTTTCTGCAATATTTCTTAAATAAACAATAACAGATAAAACCATGTGAAATGATTGGGGGGGGGGGGCAGTGTGACATGAGAGGTCAGACTAAATATTTTAGTGATTGTATTGTATTTAGTTATTGTGATATCAGATAATTTGCATGTCTTATTTTAAGCCAACTGTCACATATACAGTAGAAGTGATCAAACGAAGCGGGTCAGCAACCATTGACACTTTGTTGGACAGAAAACCATCAAACAAACTGGTTTAAAACCATCATCACAATGGAATATTTGGTCCATATAAAGTTATTTATTTAGACTTTTTACTTATATGACAAATCTGATAGAACTTCATAAATGAAACTTAATAGATTTTGTAACATATAAACTGATGAGATTAAATATAAGACCAAGTTTGTATTGCTTCTTTCACAAGGAAATGTAACTAAACCCTTTGATCATAACTTCATAAGAGGAACTTGTTTGGCTGATTAATTTTCTCTACAAAACTTTCATTTGATGTGGAGGTGTTGGTGGCTGGTAACACAAGCCCAAAACCATTTTCTGGAGTCCCTGAAACCAAACAAAACCAACTTACTTTAGAAGTGAATGCATAGTTGCATATTAGTTCACCATGTAACACATCAACACTGACCTCTCTGTGTGCACATGGGGGATTTGTTCTCAAATAGACATTATGTATGTCACTTGTTTGCCAAAACATAACATTTCTTCAACAACATTGGTTTTCTGTACAGCTTGTACAATGCTGCACATTCCCTGTGGTTTGTTGAAGTCAGGCTACTTATTAATTTAAAAAAAATGTTCTCCAATAGTGAGAAATAACTTTGGAAAATTTATTAATTTTAAAATGTTTATATGATTTTGAATCAGTTTAAAATAAAAAAAATATTGACTTTAAATATTAAATAAAATAAATAATAAATAATTAATTAATTAATAATAATGAAATTAATTAAATTAATTAAATTAATTTCATTAAAATTTAAACCAACCTTAGATTTTCCAGTTTCATTAGAGAGTGAATTAGTGTTTTATGCCAGGTCAAATAGCTGCAGGGAACACCTGAACAAAATGTACCATCTGCACATTTGAACATTTATTTGGGAAAAAAGGTCATCTTAGCTTGAATCATGCACACGCTGTTGCAGCTTGAATATAATATTACCATGCAATTCTTCACATTATTATTACTGTATAATTAAACAAATTTGAAGTAAAAGGAAAACTAATTTAAGAGCAGGGCAGTAGCTGAGTCAGCAGGGCCTGTTGGCTAACCCACTGAAAAGCTTAGGGTGGCACACAAACAGCCATAACTGAAATTCACTAACTTTAAAATAGTGTTATACATAGGTTTCATAGCTGAAAATTATGGTAAAGGGTTGAGGAATGGCCTCCGATTTTATTTGGTGTGCAGTAAAGGAGAGAATATCGGCGCACTTCACATTTAGGAGCGCGGAAAGCAAAATGACGGCTGGCTTCACCGCAGTGTTCAGGGGAGGCGCATGGCGAAAAGGGGATGTATTATTTGTCTGAATTATGTGTGGTTATGGCGTAACATCAGATAAACTTCGTCGGTGTGTCTGCGCGCTTTTACGCACAGGAGCAGGCTGCAGTTCCGGCACAACCGACCACAACATTGATTCAAACACATCCACGGACGCACGGATGAACTGATGAGTGCATTTGATACATATAACGTGAGCGCTGGGTGTGAAAACAAACAAACAAAAAACAGCTGCGTCATTTGGAAACGAGCATTAACTCGTGTGCTGTGCTGTGCTGTGCTGTGATGTGCTGTGCATCGCATTGTGACAGAGCCCCATACTTTTAACAGATGCGTGTGAAAAAAAAAAAATTAGATTCGACTCTTGTCTCATTGATTCTGAGGTGCTTATTTTCGATTAAAAAGTAAGGATGTAGCCTGAAGTAGCTGCGTCTTTGGTCCTAGATGAAAGGATATTTCGCCGATATTCTCTTTGGTCTTCTCTCTAAGACACTGTGACAAAATAAACGTCATAACAGGGTCATCCATCCAATTCACAACATTAAAAGACAGGACATTCAACCGTCCATTCATCTTACTTTTTACGCATCCATACTGCCCCTCGGTGGTCACAGAAATGAACTGTCAAAAGCATTAAACTCGGTTATACAGTTCTATGTGTTTTACCAGGTTAAGGTTCAAGTTAGTTGTATGTAACAGGTTTGTGTGAAACTAGAATTTTGTTTGTACAGTTATTATTGTAACTGTAAATGTGATATAAAAGACCAAACAATATCGAAGGCCATTCCTCAACTCTTTCAGCTATGAAACCTATGTATAACACTATTCTAAAATGCCTGAATTTGAGTTATGGTTTTTAGTGGTTTTTGATGTGCCACCCTAAGATTTTCAGTGGGTTAGCCAACATGAAGGATTTCTGGAGGCACTGCTGACTCAGGTGTTCCCTGCAGCTATTTGACCTGGCATAAAATATTAATCCGCTCTCTAATGAAACTGGAAAATCTATGGTTGGTTTAAATTTTAATGAAATTAATTAAATAAAGTCAATATTATTAATTTTAAACTGATTCAAGATTATATAAACAATTTGAAATGAATACATTTTCCAAAGTTATTTCTCACTATTGGAGACCATTTTTTAAATTAATAAGCAGCCTGATTACTTCAACAAACCCCAGGAAATGTGCAACATTGTACAATCTGTGCAGAAAAAACAATGTTTTTGTCATATACGTAATTAATAGGCCTTGTTTATGTGTTTGCTGAATTTATTGGAAGATATATAGATACAGTGGACAGACAGACAGACAGACAGACTACTTAGCATTTACTTGATGTTTGAACTTGTTTCTCATATCAATATTATTTAATATAATTTTTTATTCAGTTAATGCAGGGGAGTGGCCATTTACTTTCCATAAACAGACATGGAATAAATAGCGGCTTCAGACAAGACTGCAATGATCCAGTTTTCGAACACACGGACGCAGCATTCATTCACAATGTAAGTATGTTTTTTTAACTATAATTAGAGGTTTTGTGTATGAATTAAGATGAACTTTTTTGTGTGGAGATCTCTCCTCTTTTAAGTGAATGAATAAAATGATCTCATGAGCTGATTGAAACATTACATTTGTGTGTCCCAGGATTTATTTTTCGGGGCTTGTTGTCTGTCTGCTGGTGCTGACAGCTGAGGCTAAAGTTGGGTAAGAAAATGGAATGTAATCCTCTTTTCAGCAGGTTGCTGTATTTGACCAGCATCTAAGGAGTAACAAATGTTGCTTTTAATACTTCTCCTTATAATTTCACAGATACAGCTCTTTGCCTTTCTGTGCCGAGGCAAAGCAATGCTTACTGTTTGATGTGATCTGTACAACAAAGGATTATGAGGTGAGTTTCTCTGAACAAGAAAAGAAAGGTTTAAACATTACAGGTGCCTGATTTTTAAAAATCCACTCCAACATGTTTTCTCTGTGTGGCCCAGGTCCGTCACTATGGATCTGTCAAAGTAGCTGTAACCTTAGTTGAAGCCTCAAGCCTGAAGGATGCAATGATTGGAGGATTCTCACGATTGGTTGCCTATATTGGTGGTTCCAATGACAAGGGTACGTACTCGTGCCTTAATCATTTATAAAGTACCTTTCATGAAACTGGTTTTCTCCTTGACATTAATATGCTGTCATGAAAGAGTGGCTTGTGGACAAGAATAAGTTAAAGTGAACAGAGGATATTCAAACACATACAGTGGTTTGGCAATAAATGAAGTAACAATGACAGTAATTGAGTATAATTGCCTTAAATCTCAAAAAAGAACCAAAATAAAACATTTTATATAATTCACATACTACCTCACCCTCATACCCTCACACACTGTCAAAGTTCAAGTTTGCTCAGTCATGTCATGAGAATTATTTTTATTAGCTTAGTTGTTGTATCAGAGACACTTTTTCATTTGATATGAAAATTCAAGTCAACTATTTTGAAAATGTTTTTGCTTTTGTCTGCATTTGTTATGTGATTCAGTTGTTTGACAATTAAAAAAAAAGTATTATTGTTGCTTTAGGAATAAACTTGGACCCAGTAGCTCCTGGTTTCATGAGAGTGCCTCACAAGAACGATATGGAAACGGTTGACTACTTAATACATCTACCACTCCCAGAAGAATTTCAGCAAAATCCCCCCACTCCTACTGATGATTCAGTAAGCATATATATAATAAAAAAAAACAAAAAACAAAAAACAATGTATGTGTCATAATTGTCTGGATTATGTTTGTATTGATAATGTAACATTTACAATAGGCTGATAATGAAAATTTTCTTGCAGGTGTTTTTCATGGACACAATACCTGCAACATTTTATGTAGCGAGCCATGTTGGATGGATTACAGACATCACTGACCAGGCGGAAAGTAAGAATCTGTCTCGTAAACTTGACCTTGTTGGAGCAAAATATGTTAAGGGACTCCACGTTACTGCTTTTTATAACAGGTAAATGATTACTTACTTACAATCACACAAAATAAAAAATAAAAAAAAAATATATATATATATATATATTTGGTGATGATTTTGTTCTCTCTCTCTCTGTGTGTATGTGTTGTGTATTTGTGTGTGTACTCTGTTGCTATTTTCAGGCCAAACCCAGAAGGAAACATGTACAATGAGGTGGCATTTATTGCTGTGGGGGAACCTGTGTGTGCTGAGGATTGAATATGGAGTCTTGCAATTAGAACATAAATGAACAGATGTGGTAGCTGGGATTAATTTCACTACCGCATCAGAGTCTTTATGTTTCTCCAGTGACCACCCAAATAAATAACTTTATATGGACCAAACATTCCATTGTGATGATGGTTTTAAACCAGTTTGTTTGATGGTTTCCTGTCCAACAAAGTGTCAATGGTTGCTGACCCACTTCGTTTGATCACTTCTACTGTATATGTGACAGTTGGCTTAAAATAAGACATGCAAATTATCTGATATCACAATAACTAAATACAATACAATCACTAAAATATTTAGTCTGACCTCTCATGTCACACTGCCCCCCCCCCCCAATCATTTCACATGGTTTTATCTGTTATTTTTTATTTGAGAAATATTGCAGAAAAACGTTATAGAATAAAAGTCACCACCACTTTATTTCAGACAATCCCTGTGGTGTGAGTTCTCTTAACCTGATTAATGATAATAAACTGTGTAATCTTGTCTCTTAAGAGGGACTTATCAAAGAAAAAATTCTGTCCCTTATTATCACCTGGAATCTAAAAGTTAGTGGCTGTAAAACTAACATTTCCTTTGATTCTTGGAAAAGACTGATACATCTGTGATGGAGACATACTGTAGTGCTTGCAGCATTTTTGTCAGGCAAGTACCCTGAACAGGGGAGGTGGTCTAAGCTATCAGCTATCAGCCACCTACAGTGCTGTTCTGGACTCCCTCCCCAAGAGGTTTCACACACATTCACACCTAAAGTCAAATACAGTTGATGACTCAGGTGAAACTAAATCAGACAATAGCCAATAACTAACGACTCAGGTGAAACTAAATCAGACAAAAGACAATATCCAACGACCCTTGATGACTTAACGACTCATCTAACCTTTTAGTTAACAACTCACACCCCCTTCCTGTCCAAACCACACCCCATGGACCAAGAACCTAACAGAGTTTATAAGTCCCAGACTCTCCACCAGTCAAACAGAACTGAAGAAGCCTCTTGGATGAGAAGCGAAACGTCTTCAAGAAATTCAACTAAGTCCAGTTGCCTTTTTTTTTTACTACATTTTTGGATACCATGACCTGGATGACTGAGAATCTTCAGACATACCCGAACATTCCGCCGTAGTGTTTTACATACACTTTCATGATTGGTGTTTAATGGATGTACACCTGCAAGTCAACGTTTATTATTTGCTAGAAAAAGCTTATGATAGATGTCACAGAATCCGTTCAAACATGTCAACAAAACACTGATGTGTTTTCTGCAACAGAAGCTTACCGTAGCATTTTTACGTTGTGGAGGATTCATCTGATAATCAGCTGGCAGCAAGAAGCTCATTCTGTAGTTTCTTTCTATCCCAATTACCTTTCCAGGAATTGTCATAACAACTGGAGCTGCCATTTCAATTTTATGCCCTAACAAAGCAGCACAGCAATCAAATTATCAAGCATCAATTGCACACAAAGTACATGATAAATATGTACAATATACCATATGTAGTTTACCTGTATATATACTTCTACCTCTAACGTACAGTATATCTACTTTCTGACCACAATTATAGTTTAAATGTAGTGTCATAGCATATTTGATCCAGGGTCAGACAGAGAGGATGGAATAAAATTGCATTCATCTCTGTATGACATTCACTTTTTGTTGGGAACAAATTCCCCTGGGATATTATTGGGGGAGGAAGACAATAGAGAAATGACAAATTACATGGGAATCAGTTGACATATCGACCTAATCCCATTTCAAAAATACACAGATAAATGACAAATACTCCAACTCCTCTCATCTCATTTAACAACAGAATATAGTTTTTGTGTGTGGGTTTTGTGTTATAATTTATTTTAAAAATATATATTTGAGTGATATAAATGAAAACACAATGGATTTTGCCTTATTACCACCAAAGTAAACAATACAGTAGATGGAAGAAAGTATTTTTTAGGTTTTTGAATTAAAAAAAAACAGAAAAGGCAAATCATGAACTTCTAACGGATGATTGAATCGAGAAGAGAGCCGTGACACAGCACTGCAGGTACCAGAGAAATAGAAGAAGACAAACCCCAACTGTTTGCTCCAAGCATATATTCAAAAAGACGTCAGAAAGCCATCATTGCTGAGATCTCAAATGTGGATGTGTGGTTGGTTGAAACCCATTTCACAGATTTGTATTCACGCACCTGGGCACATGGGCAAACATGGTGAAGTAGACCTTTTTTTTTTTTTAAAAAGTTTCTGTCAGCCGAGCTTTCAAGATGTTTCTCTCTGACTCTGACCTCATAATTGTCATTCTCACAAATCAGACTAAAGAGCAGGCGCTGTTACAGAGCTCCCAGAGTCAGCAAATGAAACACCAGAAAAAGACAAACACAGATGAATAATGTCAAAAATACACAAGGATAAAAATAAGGCAAAGAACTATAACACTGTACAAAATAAAGTAATATACAATATATACACACTTTGAAAGAGCTTAACATATACAATATATATAAAACCTGCAAGCATACATAAAAGAAACAAACTTTAAATACTGTCCTAAACAAATTCTTAAATAAAAAGTTATTGCACTTGTATTCGGTTTATTGCACTTGAGGGAGTAAACAGTATTACATTTTACTACTGTGACTTAATCTGCAGTAGTTTAGTATAGTGTAGTACTTTAATTTTCTTTTTGCCTTCAGTCTCCTTGTCGTCCATTCCAATCATCTACTTTAACAAATGTTTAAGCAAATTTGAGTTAATGAGGCAATTATACAACCGTACATAGTATAGTAACACTTTCATTTCAAAACATGATAGTCAAATGCACCAACATGCTAAAAGGGAGAATAAATTCAGATTTCTTACCCAACTCTGGCATTAGCTTTCAGCACCAGCATGAAGACAACAAGCCCTGAAACACATAACCTGGGACACACATGGAGAGTTTTCACATTCAACACACTGGCTTTGCTCATTTACAGAAATTAGCACAGAAATCACAAAATATTTATGCATATTTCTTTTTAGATAAATGTATTAATTTCTATTCAAGACAATCTGACAACAAAAACATACTTACATCCTGAGTGAGTGTTGTGTTCTGTATGTTTGAAAGTGAATTTTTGCAGTGTGGTCCAAAGCAAATATTTATACAATTTTTGGTTATAAAAGGATATTAGACCACTCCTCTGAACTGTAAACAAATACCATACCATAGACTGCCTAAACCAAAGGGAAGACAAACCATGAAGAAAAAAATCTGGAAAGAATGAATAAAACACTGATGTATGTAACCACTGGGATAATTGCACAGTTAAAATAATAGCGAAAATTACTCAACAAGTTGCAGAAAGCCTTCTTTATTTTTAGACTTTGAAAGATCTTGTTCCTCTACAATACAATATACTACCTTTTGTCAAAAATGACAATAAAGGGCGTGGTGTACGCCCTTTATTAATAGAATAGAAAAAGAAGCAAGGGGCTTAAAAACAAATGATGGTTGATGACCACGATAACCTGTGAAACACAAAAGATCATTTTGGTTCCATTTAAAGAAAGTGCATTCTTTCATGAGAGAAAAGCTCAGTTCCACCCAAAAGAAAAAAAAGAAGGCTTTGAGGACCAAAGGCTAAAAATGCACTTTAATCGTAGTATTTTTTTTATTATTATTAATTTTTTACTGTAACTAAAATTGGTTTCTCATTGTACTATTGGTCAAGTCAAAGAAAATGAGAACTGACCCTAGTCACTGTTGATTTTCATTATTTTTGTCAACAAACTACCAACTAACAAAATGAACAAAATATAATATTTTTTTCTTTAAGTCAAGTCAACTTTATTTTTAAAGCACATTTAAAAATAATCATGGTTGAGCAAAGTGTTTTACAGAGTTAAAGGCACAGCAACAAGGTACAAAAAAGATAAAAACTTACCATAGTAGTAATAAAACTGTTATAAACTGTTCGATGGTGGGGGCAGATTTAATTTCCGTAGGTAAATCTTTCTAAAGATTGGGGCCTGCTACAGAAAAAATTTGATTGCCCCAAGTTTCGAGTCCGCTTTTGGGCACATCTAAAAGCAACTTATTATCAGAGAGCTCAGAGCTTAGGATGGGGTGTGAAGAACAAGGAGCTCAGAGAGGTCAGATGGTTCCAAGTTGTGAAGAGCTTTAAAAACTAACAATACAATTTTTAAATCAATCCTAAAATGAATAGGAAGCCAGTGGAGGGAGCACAACACAGGTGTGATGTGGTCCTTTTTCTTTTTTCCTGCCGAAATGTGAGCAGCGGCGTTCTGGACTAGCTGGAGTCATTGGACAGATGACTGGTCTAAGCCCACATAGAGAGAATTACAATGATCCAGCCCTGTTATGAGGGAGATAGGCCTTCATCTTAGTAATGAGCCTTGACATTTGTTACAATAAGTTATGTGGACTGTGTCCAAACAGTAGGAAACGCATCAGGATTCTAAAACTGTTGCCAAATCAACTGTAAAATAAAATATAAAGCACAGTTTAATGGAAACTGATGACCAATATCCCACTTAAGCATCATGAAAGTTACACTATAATGAGATCCACTGACATCAGTTCCTCATTAATGATTGATTTCATTTTCTTGATGTATGAGCAACATCACGATTCGGCAGCATGCAGCAGACGGATGGAAAGCAGGACGAAGAAGACGTGATGGACAGAGGAATGGCAGAACAAGCGGCATGTCGTCTTTTACAGGACAGCGGAGAAATTGTGGAAAGGGTATGATAACTGTAATTGTGTAATTGTGGTATGACGGGTACCTGGTTCATCAAGACAACCTTCCCCAAGACATGGATATGGCAGTGGATGACATCACAGCAGACCAGTGTCAGTATGTGGAGAAAAAAACAACAACATTTTAACCTATTAAAGAAATGTACATATTTCTTCTTATATTTAGATATGTAAATAGTGATTGACAGTTATTTGGTTTTATTTTGGAGGTGCTCATTTAGTGCACATTCACACATCTGTTCAAAGTTTTAAAAACCAACATGATTAAACTGGTTTACTTATTTAATTCAAAATCAGTAAAAAAAAAGACGGTGCTTCACTTTGAATACAAAAGTGCAAATTAACGCTAGGCCACATTTGTGTTTTTTCTGCCCTCTAAGGTCAAAAAGCACTTGGTTAGTTATAAATAACACAACTATAATTAATGAAATGCAAAGGCCCTGACTTGTTATTAGTTTACTAGTTATTCTATAATGTCTTTATGACGGGGGTGTTTTGCCACTTCATTGTTTTGTGTTGGTAGTGGCCTTGTTTTCTTTTGTAGTCGTTTTGTGTTTCTCAGTTGTCTATAGGTTTTTTTTTATTATTGTTTGTGTAATTCTGTGTTATGCGTCGGTAGTTTATACTAATAGTTATGTGTCTCTATTATTTTTGTCTTTAGCCGCTTTGTACGTTTTTTGTAATTGTGTATTTGGTAGCTATTGTGTGTCAGTTTATATTTATTATGTGCATTTCTTTTTTCGTTAGCTCTTTGTTGTTCCTTTGAGGGTCATTGTAGTTGTTTGTGTAGGTGTTCGTGTGTTGGCAGCTGTCGGGTTACGTTGTCGAAGGCCAGGTAAAGTAGGTGGGCTGTACACGTGCACGAGAACAAGGCGCGCTCGAGCCCGCCCCCAGAGCTTGATCACGTGTACAACGTGCGTTCGATTGGAAGGCAGTAAACAGGTGACGTCAGACCTATATAAAGTTGAGCTATCCGAAACAAACCCGGAAATAAACTGTACCTTTCAAAGTAAAACATTGGATTAGAGACCTCACTCACTCACTCACTCAGTCACTCACTCACTCACTCGCTCATTTTCTACCGTTTTATCCTCCACTGTGTCAAAACGAAGGTTGTGTTTGAAATGATACCAAAATAAAACCTTACGACACCCACAAACAGTTCTTTTTTTTTTGGTGTACTGAATCATTAGATTGATTGATTGATTAAAAAGATTCGTTCAGTACTTCCTGCAGGACCGGAGCATGTCTGATACTGAACTATATACGGGGTTATGGATCAGCTCACAAATCGCCAGCTTTTGGCAGTGCTGTCACTAAATAATCCTGTTAAATATTGAGATTTAATCATTTCCTTGCTAAATGTTGGAGATTAAGGCATGCTTTCAAGATTTTTAAGGCAATTTAATTCCGTGTCAAATGTTGTGCTCATGACTCTTTCAGTAAAAACACTCTCTGACCTGTCAGCAAACTGTCAATGTCAAATTTTAGTATCGGCTCAGCTTGCTTGGAACCTCACCAGAGCAGGAACATGTACTAAAAAAAATATCAGGTACCAGGTAATATCTCTAATGGAAAAGCAAAAACATCTGAGTTGAGTCAAGCCAAGCCGAGCTGAAACTGTATAGTGGAAAAGCACTGAACCCTTCTCTGGTGCCAAATTCCTGCCAACATGGCAGCATGAGCAAAGTGAGTCACAGTGCTCTGTGGCATCTGGAGATCTGTACATAAAGAAAAATGACATTTTAATTACAGCTTACCTCATTGTATTATTCAATCGTTATCACGTTATTCTAGCAAGAAACACATTTATATCCACTGAAACTTATACTCGTGGTGGGGCTGAAATAAAAGCTTTTATTTCGAAAGAAATCCCCGGAAAGGCTTTAAGTAGTGGTCGCTTAATTGACGCTGGTGCAGAGCCTAGCTAGGGGAGAGAAACCGTATGAGAAGACAGAATCTGTGTGATTTTTGAAAAAAAAACGAACCAAAGTTCAAGATCAACAAACATCGGCTAACGTGGAAGAAAGAAACGGGACAGGTAGGTGAACGTCTTCCCACGCCACTGCAACGTGTACGTCTCTGCTCCTGATTAAAGCCCGAAAATGGAGGTGAAGTGTGGTTCCATCATGAAGCGGTTGCACACAGGACTGAATACAAGACCAACAACAACAACAACAACAGCAGCAGCGGCGGCGGTGGTGTCTGGGCTGGAAAGTCTGTAGCTACTTTGAACAAATAGAGGCCGAAACGAGTGAGGACATGGCAGTTGCGGAGGCTCAGTCGTTAGCAGGATCGTTATCATGCTACAGTAGCTTCAGTAGTTAGCGCTGGACAGTGGGGGGTGGGGGCTGCGACACCAGAGGACAGATTTGTTTGGAGGATGTTTTTGTGCTCAGTGACAAACGACCCAAAAGACCTAAACTCAGGGAGTAAATGACGTGTTTGCATGTTTCACTTTTACATAAACCTGATTTTTTTTCTGCTTCTATCGTTTTAGGTATCACCAGCAACTTGGTAACATCTTTTCTCTCCCCTGGCTCTTCAGTGTGTAAATAAATTGGCCACTATAAATATATATATATAATTCACATATATTGATAGAATATAATATCTGAAAATCACCCAGTGCCTCTCTACCAGACAAAGCATTACTTCCAGTTTCCAGCTCCCACATCCAGTTTGAAAATTATTCCAACACCAGCAACACAGAAAAAAACTGAAGTTAGTCTTGAACTGTTTGGCAAAGGCAGATGCAGCACAATTACCAAAGTTAATCATCAGTTAAAAAAAAAAAAATAACTGTAACTGTCCTTTACGGAGTTCAATGCCCAAAAAATCTACACTTTCCAGGCTTCTGGTTGGTCAAAACTCTAAAACTCCTACTCACTCAACACTTAGCAAGTTAGTCCACTGAAGAAAGCTGTGTGATCACGATCATGACTTCCATCACCCACACATCTGAGCTTGAAATCCCAGACAACCACAAAGAGAGCTGGTTGGCACTACTTTCTGCTGCAGAAACATATTGCCAAAAGTCAGGGTGTGACTTGGCCATACTTACAGCCTGTAAAAAGTTTGTGTCGTCCAGTGGAGATGGAGATGGGATGAGTAAGCGGGAGAGCGGCGGCGCCTTTGTCAAAGAGTGTGACTTCTCCTACAACGTATGGGGTCAGGGCCTCTTGGCAGAGTCGGCGCGTCGCTACATAGAAGACATTAGTGTACTGCACTCCACGACCATGCTAACAGCACAAAAGCATACGCGCCATGTTGGGGGGGAAAGAGGAGCCAAGCTGGTGGTTGACCTGACCTCTGACACTGGATATAGGGTGGTAAGTTGGCCTGCTTGTGTTGAACACTGCACCCACATGCTCACATCCATAATATGGTGAATTGTGTGTTGTTACAGAACGTAACAGGAGATGGTGGAGTAGGTGGAGTCAGTCCCAACAGCAGACTGTATTCCCAAAGCTACCCTTCAATCTACAGCTCAGGAGCAGTTACTGGGCACAGTGCTGGGCCGAATGGCAATGGAGAGAGGGAGAGGGAGAAGAGTGTGCTGGAGGCTGAGCGAGGGAGACAGAGGTCTGGGATTGTGGATTTAGAAGAAGAGTGTGAAGATGAGGAGGAGGAGGAGGAGGAGGATATGGACGACAGGAAGACCTATGGAAATGAAAGTGCAGGTGAGGAGTAGTAAAGTTTATCGTAACAATTCTAAAACCAAGAAACATCTACAATCTTGTGTCATGATACCAAATAATAGCACCATGACATTTCAACCCAACCTGCAGCTGCAGGTGCCGTCCTGTCATTTCACAAATATATTAAAATCCACTCAAGTCACAAAGTTATTAATTGATGTAAAGGTAGGGTAAGGTGTGTATTTTATAAATATTGCACATTACACATATTTTATGTGATTACTTTAATGGATTGAGTGCTTCTAAACTGAATTTCAAGTCAGAGGTGTGTATTTTGGCAAAAAGAGGTATAAACTGAACTGTCAGGAATTAATGTTTGAACTGAACCATTGATTTGGATAATTGTACCCCCCCCCCTTTTTTTAATTACTCCTATATTCTGAAATTTGCTTGCTCATTGTACTTCAGGTGTTTTCTCAATGGATGAGGACTCTCTGTCTCGGGACTGCGAGCCTTTCTTTGAATCTGATGGGGAGGAGGAGAGCACAGATGGTAAGAATTAAGGAAATTGACTCCATGTATAAACAGCATATCTGTGACCTGTCAACATAATTTTTTTTCTAAATGCCCACCTCAGGCTCTTTGAGTGAAGATGCTCCTCCTCCATCTCGTGGCATGGCAATGGGTCACACTGCGTACTCATCCCGTCATGCCAACCCCATGGCTCTGGCCCGCTCGCTGCCTGTATCTGTGCCCGTGTGGGGCTGTAGAGGAAACCGAGCTGCTCCGGGAGACAGCAACAGTGGCGAGCGGGTGAGCATACACACACACACACACACACACACAAAATCCTTTTTCAAAGTACAAAGCTGCTGGTTGACATTCTTGACTCAAGGTTGGCTTAAATTGCAACCATAGATTATAATTATCTCCTCAGCAGGTTAACATCAGCTGATCAGACTAAACATTCTACAAACCAATCTACAGTTAAGGAGCAACAACATAACGGCACTTAATGTGTCTTCAGTTTTTTAGACTCGGTTAGATGAGAATTGGGAATAAAAATTATATTGGATATTTATCAGTTGTTATCCTGTTTATAATGAAGTCTGTTGAGTGGACATTTGTACTTTCTCTTTGTGCAGAAACAGTCCAACTTTACTTTTATGTTATTATTAAATGACATAGTTTCATTTGTTAAATTGCACACTTTAGACAGAATATGGAGAAAATGGCTTCTCTATGTACTCTGTAAGACATGATCCAGGAAATGTTTTATAAATTTGTATATCAATTTATAAGCTAAGATTGAGTCAGTGTAGCAGTCACTTTTGTTAATGCTAATTACACTAGCTCACAATGGGGAAAGTGCTCATTTACAACAATAGGTTTAACTGGTTAATACATGCATCAGTTTACTGCTAAGCACAGGTTGCATTTATTCGATTGATATATAATTGACATGATTTATTGGGAAGTATCACAAACATATGATAGCAGGTCATAGCACAACTAGCTTTCCATCACACTGAAATTCTTCAGCCCTTGGTTTGATTCAGTAGGAAACTGGTGTTAAGTTGTTCTAAAATGTTTTATTGGAGAGTAGTTTATTGTGGGTTTTTTTGTGTGATGTTGTTGCAGTTGGTGCTGACATAATTCATGCTGTCCAAGACAAAGAAACAGTTCAGTTCTCAGTATTCTAATGCACCAGCTAATGGCCACGACAGCTCCATCAGTTCATGTGACTGTAAAAGTATGTGTGAAATTTGTGTGAGGGCATGCTAGGACAATATTTCACAAATAGCATTTCACAAAAGATTTATTTTTTCTGAGAGAAGAAGCAATAAGAATTAGAATTTTTTTGATTTTTTGATTGTCCAAATTCTCTGTTTGTGTTCGTCCTTCAGGTGGGCTGTGCTGACCTGGAGCACATTGCTGCCAGCATGAAAGCCCTGCTGGCACCGGGAGCCACTGACGGGACAGAAATGTTTGGGGCCCTGCCACGACCCCGACTCAACACAGGGGACTTCTCCCTCAAGCACTGAGAGTGTGAGAAAAGTAGACAGAAGGGGAAAGGGATTTGGGGGGGGGAGTGAATTACAGTGGAAAAGGAAAACTGTTGTGACAGCAGGGAGCGGGTTGGTCGATGTGATGTACCGTTTGTGAAATGGCGTCAAAGCTGGTACCTCCACTTATTTCTCACTAACCCTAATTAATGAAAATAATGTGGATATAAACACTAATCACATTTTCAACACTACCCCAACACCACTGCCCTGTTACTACACATTTCACAGTACTAGTTACTCCATGTCTCCAAACACTACGTTAGGATTGGACCTCAAGAAGTGGTTGACTTAACATGAAGCTTGTGGCTTTTAAAAATGTGAGTGGAGGACACCAGCACCTCCTCATAACATGCCTATTTGTACTTTTACTTTTGCCAATGAATGACTGACTGATGGAATGATTGTAAATCAATACCGAATTATAGGGGATTGTGTTTGTTTGTTTTTCTCCAGATATGTTGTTGAAATGATTGAATGAGAAAGAAACTGTGTGTGTGTGTGTGTGAGACAGAGAGAGAGAGATGATTGGTTTGATTAAAAAAGAAAAAAAGGAACAAATGTTCACATGTGATATATATTAAAAAAAAAAAAAAGTTCCATAAAGTACTTGTTTCAAATAAAGGAGCAACACCAAGAGACGGAGGACTCGTGTAATTGTTTGTTAGGATGCAGTGTCGCTGAAAATCCTCTAGAGAGCATCAGCACTTTAGTACATCCAAAATCAGACTCCTGAAGTAGAAACAAAAAAAAAAGCAGCTCAAGTGTAATTTCACAACAGTTACATTTATTGACCACATTCAGCACTTAAAAAAAAATAAATACATAGGCTGTAAAGGTAAACAAGCACTAAAACATGCAAAGCCCTGTGTATAACAAAAACACTCAACTTTGCCTACTTTCTAAATAAATAAAATGTATAAATAGACACACTGTCATTAATAAAATAACTAGGCACATTTGGTTATAATATGAAATATACTTCAACAAACACGAGCTACAAAGATATGGCATGTTTTGGTTCTGGCCTACAATTTTGACACTTGTTCCCCAAACATTACTAACCTTTTGCCTCATTCCGAACACATACTTAAATGTACACTACTTAATGGCGCCCCCCCCAGACTTATCCTCCTCCCATCACTGATCTTTTTCCCGAATAAGGGCATAGGACTTTGTGCCAATCCAGAACGCGGGATATATCTTCTCCTGGATGTTGATCTTGAACTTGTGAATCACTCGCACTTCCTTCTCACCTTCTCCCTCCACCAAGAGGAACTTGATGATGCCTGCAGGCTGGTCGATGTACATTCCAATGGTGGAGGATGGGGGGAGCTGGACGTCCACATTCTCTCCATTGTGCCAGACCTGGTAGCAGGACCCAGACCAGCCCACGCCCCAAGAGCCGCTGTTCTCTCCCAGACCACAGGGCCCCTCCTGGCTTTTACGGGGTGCGCTCTCACAAACCATCCCAATAACTACCCAGCCATCGAAGTCCACCTCCCAATACCCTCGATGGCCGAGCAGATTCTGCTTACACAGCACCTAGAACAGAGACGGAACACAATGTGTATTCATGAGTTTTAGAATTAGATGAGTAATGGTTTGACATCGTGAACCATTTCTGAAGTCTGTTTATATTTTTTCTAATGTTTAGAATTAAACGATAAAGCAATAAACAATAACAATATGTAATTGTTAATCCAAATAATCAATAATCAGCTGTTTCTGAATATCTACCTGTAAAGTTGTTTGAAACATTTTTATTTTGATATTAAATGGCTACATTTAAAAGTAATAGTTTATGCACAAGTGAAAATGGATCCCAAAATTATATTTAAAAGTACATTCATTAATGCAATTAAATATAGGTTGGTTGTGTCTGACTGAAGTGTTTCTGTTTCATGGTTCTCTTGAAGACATTGAGATCAAACCAGTGGTTCACATATATTTTTGAATCATCCTGACATTCCTCTTTCATTGAATTCTTTGACAAGTGCAGCTTTGTAATAGTGATGTCTCCCTGAAATAAGGCTGTTCCAGAGTTCAGGCCTACCTGTGGTGAGTGGTCATATCTCTCAGGCCTGTTAGGGTAAGGGCAGACAGCATCAGACATACGAGCCACTTTAGACCCACCCTCTGAAATCCACAACAGTTTCTGTGCAGTTTTGTCATCCAGAGCGATCTTGATCCAATCTGAGAGAACAAAGTACAACCAAAAAAGGGTCAGATGACCTTCAAGTGTGTGAAGCAAGTGTAAAATTTGTATATATGTCAGAAAATAGTGTCTGAAAACACTTAAGAATTACAGAGTAGAGCAGGAAGCAATTTCCCTCCAGTCTTCTGTTCAGGACTTTTAAGGTGTGTCTAAAAATCTGGCTTGATGACACATCGCAGTTAACTGCTCCTCAAACAATGTAAAAACTCTACGTGCACTTTATCAAATGTTTACTCATTCATGTGTCAGTCCATACACTACTGCCTTTGGAAATGTCTATGTCCTGAAAATATGACTTCCTTTAATGTAAAAATACACAGAAATGCTGTAACACTTTCATTAAATTCCTAAAAATGAGATAATAAAGTCGAGAAGTGTATTTGTGCATGTGTGTATTTGGGTTCCCCCAACGTTTCACAGAAGTGAAAATGTTGAATTTCACATGATTTGAACACGAATGCAATAAAGAAATACTAAAAATATTCATTGTCTCTTCACTAGACAAATTAACAAGGAATATATGAATGAGTTGATGAAAATGTACAAGAAGATTTAAGGTTCCTTTGTGTTTTTACGTTTGATTTGACCACACTGTTGAAACACGGGTTATTGTTTGTATGTTAACAAAAAGTATAAATATAGCTTCTCTAAATTTATTCTGATTTTATTTTATTATGACTCAACAAATAATGTACACTGTGCTGGCTTTATTTTTCAGTGTTTCTTAAAGTTTTTATACCAAGGACCACCTCTCGAAGTAACACCATTATGGCCAACGTTAAAACACAGTGGTGTAATTAGGCGAACGACGTCAGCTACGGACTTTTCACAGGAGGCAGATTTATTCCCTATAACATATTTGCTCTCTCATCATCCTCCTCTTCCTCACATATACTTCAGACACTGGTGTAGATGGAGCGAAAGATACGGTGACTCTAATTATTACATAATTTATTGTTACGTTTTGGTTATTTGTTCCATTTTCTATGCACTCCAGTCAAATGTCTTCAGCATCACTCCGATCACATACTCTGGTATATACAGTAGAACAATAGTTTTGATTTTTCCTCCAAGTACCACCAGAGGAAATTTGTGTACCACTGGTGGCACATGTACCGCAGTTTGAGAAGCGTAGTTTTACATTAATCATTTAAAACGTAGCTCCCTGACAATTAAACAAACAAACGAACAGTCAGTACAACCCTTACATTTCATGAAATCAGCCCTGGTGGTTGGTTCTGGGACATTTGGCTCATATGGTGGCAGCATTTCTAAGGATTCAGACAGGAGAGATTATAGGACAGTTAGAGGGAACTGCATTTAAACCTCATAACGAGTGGTTGATTCAATTTACATGACACCATCTATCAAATGCAACAAATTGGCCTAATCATTTTTGGTGATTAATGAGGACATTCCAGCACCAATAATTAATGTTGCGCTTTACCTTCTGCCACAGCACTGTTTTTTCTCCCTGTAACAGAAAGAAACATTTCGTTAATTTACCACAGCTACCACATCCGTGCGACAAATAGATGACTCAGAGATTCCTCTCACAATGGCTTGTATGAAATCAAATGTAGTGCACTATTCAGCATGGCACTGACAAGTCATCTCTAAATTTTCACATCTTTCTCTACAGCCTCTTCCGTCATCAGTGCCTCTGTCAGGCAGCCATTCATCAAGTAAATCACCTGCTGCCCTCAACATACAATAGATCACAGCAGAGTATGTGAGCAACGTTGGCTCAGCATTGATTCATGACGTTTCCACCCATGCGGCTCAAGGTTTAGGTTTCTAATGAGGAATCTAGAGGCCCAAGCCTGCATTAGTTAAGCACACAAGTCATGGCCACTGACAGCAGCCGGAGTCTACTTTCTGCATGATGCTGTTACTTCACACCACCCAGGGCATGTTTGTCATGTTGTGGGATGGTGCATAATCTCTGTCCGTTTCTTCCTCCTCCAATTTGTAAGTCAGCATGTGTGTGTCTTCTGATATTCATAGAAAACTGGCCGCTCAGGTTGTCATTCATCATCCCCCCTGCAGTGTTACCGCCTCTCCAGTTTCACACAGACAACTGGAATAACTAGCCATCCTTCTTACCCATCTGTTAGACAGTTAGATCCTCACATGAGCTTGACGTGTATGACCTTTGCTGTTGCTACAATTATACAGAACAGCCACAGTTTTCCTCTCATTTGATCATCTGACTGTCATCCATTTATGGCTCACGGCTAGATGCACTTGTAGACAGACTGTCATTACATAATTTAAGACACACATACTCACATATAATAATACAAAAATACCATTAAGCCTGACACTGTGTGAGAATATCACACAATAAAGCCACGCACTACTTCATAGAAAGGAAATATTCTTTAGTTTTGTTACCAATTGCACATTGCCTTGGTCATTAATGTGTCTTGGATGTCTACGTAGCCACACTGAAATCATGTTGTGTGTGTCCTTGAGATTTTGTTTGAGGAGGAGAGTCAGTTCTTCCATGTGGGGGCATCATCCTTGAGCATGGGGAAACATAATCCATCTAACCAGCACGACCCTCAGCAGGGGAGGATGCCCACAGCACAACAAGTAGGGAGGACAGATGGGAGTGTGGTATCACATCTGCAAACATCGAGGTGGCTGAGGGGATGATGTTGCTTTCTCTGAATCATGTTGGCCTGAAGTACATGCAAGTGTGGCCACAGTTGGGGTCAGAAGAGGTGTAGTGTTTCCAGAGGGTGTTTGGCATTTTTAGAAAACTTTGAAGAAAACAATCCACAGATCTTTTTTACACCTGTGATACTATGAGCATCTTAACTAAGACTGCACGCACACAGAGTGTCTGTCATGCAGGGAACTATTATTTGGAAAACAATTATTGGAGCAAAGCCACTAAGACTAGGAAATATGAGTGCCTGAACATGCAGAGATATTAACTGGACCCCACTGACGCTTCAGATCCAATAATAGAAAAATGAATGGTCATACCGTTGTCATGATGATGTGAGATGACACATCACTTAATTTGTCTTTCTTTTCTATTCTTTCCCCACAGCATGTGAGACAGCAGCTGGATGAAAGAGAAGCTGCGTGACATTTTATTGGATTGATAAGGCATTAAGCAGAATTAAGTAAGAGCGATCATAGGATGGCCGTTTGGAGAAATTCTACACTGTGAATAAATTCAGATGTTTCTGGCATCCACAGCACCCTGCTAACCTCACTCAAGTGAGACATCAGGCTGGCAATAAGTGAAGTGATATGGGGGTTCTGGAGATGCAGTATGCCAGCTCCCCAGTTGCTCTGTGGAGGTCAAACCCCTGCTGATGCTGGTCCACACTCAAACACACAGATCCAAAAATAAAGAGCAAAGTCCCCGATAAATGAACAGATCATCAATAAGAGGTGCAAGAGCGAGGTGTGGGGCATAAAAATATTTAAGTGAAAAAAGGACAATTAAAAAGACCTGTCATGAATCATGTGGGAATAATGGATGGATACCTGTTTCCCAGGAGAGCTCTGAACAAAAATTGACTAGTAAAATGGCCACATTTGAGTCCAACAAAAGATGAAGTGTCTTCAGTGAGACAGATATATTTAATTTTGATTTTGTTTATTTTATTTTTTTTATTTTTTATTTTTAAAAAAGGAAAAACAACAACAACAAACAGTACATACATCTGAGCACATTGTGGGCCCTGCCAAAAGTTCAGCACTGCTGGAGCTCTGGTTTGAGTTGAGCAGTCCTGAGGTAAACTTCACTCATCTCTCAGTGGGACATCGCTACTTTATCTGAGCAGATCAGTTTCAAAATGTCCCACTGAGGCAGCAAGATCAGAGTGTTGTGAGAAGAGGATGAGGGAGGGAGGGAGGGAGGGAGGGAGGGAGAGGGAGGGAGAGGGAGAGAGAGTGCAGTGGAAGTGGAGGTGGTACAAATCTCTCTGGTCAAATAAATAATTTTTTATGGCAAGTGAGATGGAGATGGGGATGAGATAAAAAAAAAAAAAACTGGGAAGGCATATGGCTGGGAACAGGGAGAAATTTTATAAAGAAAAGAAAAAAAAGAACTAATCAAAAATAATGTCCTTATATATTAATGTATTATAATTATGTATTATAATTCAACTTAACAGTTGGTGGTACCAATGCCTTACAGATAAGTCAAAGTACAGATATCCTGGGTGCTGTGAGAAACAATAGAAGCACAAATAAAAGGGATGTGGCATTTTGCATTTTGGGTTGGTTTGGTTGTCTTCGAGACAGACTGGGCCAGTTGCTGCATACAGTATGACATGGAGGGTGAAGGAAATATGAGCTATGAAACTGCAGATATGACAGTGAGGAAGATTTGGGAAGTGACAGCACAAGAAAACAAAACCTCTTGGAGAGAGGCTCTTTCAAGCTCTTGCTGACATGATTAATGGGTAACGAAGGTGAGGAGGGATGTTTGGCTCCGCGTTGACTTTCAGGGATTGTCAGTATGAGGTACTTCATAATTACATCTCATAAACGACATAGGAAACACATATTAAATGGGTAATAAAAAGTGACAAGTGAAAAATAATGCACCCTCTCAGGCCATGGCACACTTTCAGACTGAACTAACAACGTAGCTTTTATCTGTGATCACAACTAAGGCAGGATTTTTCAGGGAATTACTGCGGTTTTATGGCCGCTACTGCACTGGAAAAATATTGTGAATGCGAATAAGATTTACTTTTCAGCAAGGAGAAAATAGTTTTAAGAAAAATGCAAAGATTGCAAAGAAAAAAAATTCTCATTACCAGGCACAATTACCTGGATATATATAAATAACACCAGCTTATATATATATATATATTTAAAACATGCTATTACTGTAATATTATTCCCTCATTACTTAATACAATGTTATCAGCAAGCTGCAACTGCATTAATAATAAGTATTACCACAATATTACCTCCATATTACAATAATAATAATAAGAGTCCACACATCACTGAGTTATCCAGAATTTTTTTTTTCAATTCTACTGAGGTGTAGAGAATTAGAAACATAAAATCATACACACAAAACGAAGTGTAACTTTACTCTAATTCAAGTGCAACTTAATTTTAATATCTGACAAAGCAAAGAATTTTTATCCAAGATAATTTTAATGTTATTAAATAAAGTTTTCACAGAACTGCAGAGACTCAGGTGAGGATGCCTACCTGCTTTTTTAGGCACAGGCATGATTCCCTTGGTGCTTATAGTGCAGCTTGGCATCAAACGGGGAGGTCTTGCGGTAGCGGTGCCCGTGCGTCTCTGAAGGGTCTCTTATTAACTTCCAAATGGGTGAGGAGGGGGTAAAATGAGCAGGGAGGAGGGAATGTGCAATAAGATTTGGTTGGATGTAACGGCTGCCCAAAGAGTTGGTGCTGTCACATGCAACCGGAGATCCTTTCTTGGGATCAGATACATTCATTTGCATACACATGGACTGGGCATGTGTGTGAGGCACATGCCCAACATCTGACAAAAGAATATACTTTTAAAAAAAATAAATAGGAGGACATTTGTGCTGTCCACATTGGTAGAGCTTCTGGTGCCTCTGTGGACACCCAAGAATAAAAAGCCACTGATTTTACAAGTCAAAAACTGCAGGTGTATATGTTTCTGTGTAGAGAGAAGAGGACAGGAAAGCAGTCACTAATTCAAAATCACCTTTGAATTAAATTTAGATGCACATTAATCTGTGTTTATGTGGCTATAATGTACTATATCCAACTGTACTATATCCAACACTTGTTTAACAAATAAGGGGGCTTTCTTCTTCAGTTTAGTACATTTACCCTAATCTAATTCAAAGCCTGTGGTGGTACAGTCTGCATTTTCTATTTTTGTTTGTTTCTCAAAAGATTATACTGTATATTATACATATTATATAAATGATTTAGCTAAACATTTTGCAAACAATGAGCCTGAGAAGAAGGACCTTACGTTGTGATTATTAAATGGACAAATCTGAACGAGACAGTTTTTTTTTCATGATGATGCCACAATGCAAGGTAATCTGAAGGAACTAAACAAACAAAATAAATTACAATACCTGCACTTATACTCCTAATTAAAAGTAGCTTGAACATTATGAATAAAATACATGAATTCTTTTTAACAAATGTACAATTCTAAACTTAAAAAGACGATAAGACATATGTAGGCAGCATCTGAAGAATAAAAACCTACTCTATATACTGACTGGGAGTAAAATCTCTCCCACTGTGCCAACACAATAATTAACACACCCATAATATGTTTATGTTAGATGCAATCTAATGAAAGTAACAGTAACAGAGTAAGTTGTGAAGTAATCTACAATCTCCTCCTAAATTGAATTAGTAGTGGATTAGAGCATTAACATATAACTGAACAGCACAGGTACAGCCACACTCTGATACCGTATTCTGTATGTTTTAGTCATTAAACTTCAGTGATATTGTCCTTCATGCAGCAGGACAGGTGTGAGTCGTCTCTGTTGAACCTCTGTGCCTGGACAGTTTCTTGAATTGCTGCAGTGACTAATAGAGACTTAACCGGAAAAAATAAGTCCCTGTTACGCCAAAGTGTCTCGCTGCTATGTGAACAATTTTGATGAAGTGCAACGACCTGCTTAGCAGCGGCTTCTACAAAACCTCTGTGTGAGCTATGAAAAAATATATCAACACCTGCTGCTTACTGCTGTCACAGAAGAGGCTTAAATAGTATTGTGCCAAGCCTTACTATAAGTATGTTTAAGGCTGCTGTGCAAAACTCTATACACTCTATGATCACTATGCAATATGTACACTCCCACCCTTCTGGCCATTTAAACACCATATTATGTTACCTCATTACATGATAATATGGTGAAATGTTCATCACGGGGTGCCAGGGATACAGTATAGAAGAAGTGTAAGGCTGTAATCTTTAAAGGCCGCATGGGCTGTCAAGACCTTCACTTGTAGTTTTCCTGGCTCTTGCCTGATTGACATGGCAGGTGCTTCCTCCTCCTCCTCCTCACTACCCTCTCTTCACTTTTGTGCACATGTATTTGGATATCTGCGGTGTGTGTTTATCCCTGAGCAACCGAAGCCTCTGCAACAACAGCTGTTTATTCATTAATGTTAATTATACAAAGTGCCACAGTATTTCACTTCAGTATCGATATTTTTAAAAAGTCCCACTTTACAAAAGTATTTAAAATGTTCAAGTCAAATTATTAATTGACTGATGGACGCAATATATTACACAACAGGTTGGTTATACAGATGTATCAATTTCTAAGTCATATAGTTCCCGGGTTCCTTACCTGGGCTTATGCTATTCCACAATGTCACAAGGTAAATCAGATTGATCATGAGATTATCATTAACAAGAAAGGACAATAGAAAATGCAACATGCTGCTGTTAACAACTGGAATAATGCTTGAGAATTCTCGTGGGCATTTTAATATACTGTTTCAGTGGTAAATTTATGTTGAGAACAAATGCAAGTAAAATTTAAGTTATACTATAATTTGTAAATTTCAGGAAATACCATAATTGTATGTTTTACTTCAGTCATTTTACAATGAAGGTTCATTGAAAAAGTGCATTGAAAAATTTAAATATTAATTACAGACACTGAAGAAGATCAGGCCAGTGCTACTCAACATCCTACAGGGAAGCAGTGTCTAGTTTTGGCCACATTTCAGCTAAAGTGTTTCAATGTTAAGTGTTTGGAGCCAAAAACAAACAAACTAGACACTGCTTCCCTCTAGGACATGGGAAAGCACTGGGTTGATCTTCAACAATGTCTTTAATTCAATTTTATTCCAATATCAGCTTGAACCTTGTAAAAGGACTGAAGTAAAACATACAATTATAGCATTTTCTGAAATGTAAAAATCATATTTTTTACATTACATTAAATTGTAAAAATTATAGTATAACTTAAATTTAACTTAGATTTGTAATTAACATAAAGATCCCCTGACTTCTCCTGATGAAACCACAGTTTATTTATTCTCAACTATGAGCAATTTGGAAGGAAGAGATAAAGTAAAAGCGGCAAGTGTATACTTTTCAGAGCAGAGCATCAATAACAAACCATACATGTTTAAAGTGTCTACTTTACAGTGTGGAAACAACAGGTCAAAACCTCCACAGATTCAGTGCAACATAAACCTGGTAACCGCTCCTAAATCACACTGTGTCATGGTGTGGGTGCTGGGAGGTGGAGTCTCGCTACCTGCACAACACATGGTGTAATGCTGACATTAGTGGTCCCCAAGCAATGCAGAGCCATGAGATTTAACTGCTGGTATGGCTGCGGCAGTCTGTTTGATTTATGTAACATCATGCTTTCATCGACAGCATCTCTTTGACAATCTCATAGTTACATGTTTGCAGTGGCTACAGCATGAGGCATTTATTTTTGGATTTAGTGGACATTTTGTGCCAATAGCTATGTTAGACTTTGTTTACATGGACACCAATATGTTGACATTAAACAGATTAAGGTACTTATCTGTTCATATCTGAATACAAGCCAGCTAACATTTCGGATTTCTTCAACCCAAACCCATTCTGACCAGCATTAAGTAGTGACCACATTAGGACATGCCAAGTATTTTGATCTTCATCACATTATGAAGACGTGTGTACTTCGTCTGTGCTCTGTAACACGTTAACATATCAATGGAGTGTGTTTAGTAATCTATGTAAACATCATAATTAAAAAAAAAATCATATTAAGGTCATTTGTTGTAAATTGGTGTCTGTGTAAACAATAGTGACACTCACTTTCACTATTTACTCTAATTACAGTATAATTAGAAAACGTATGTATACGACACTGTATGTTAAACTTTTAATTTTCTGAAAACCAAAATGATCTTTGGGAGATTGCCTACATTTGTTTTCTACTACTGTCATTGGTAGCTACCCTGCAACAATTTATCAAAGTAAGAAGGGTGCATTCTCTGAGGACCACGCACATGTGCGCATGAAATGTGTGGGCATCCATCCCCAATCTGTTGAAATGTTTCATTTTAGGCAGTCAGTATATGTAGACTGTCATGAGATCTGTTTTTGTCATGAGATCTGTTTTTGTTTGAAGTTAATTGTTATGTTAATCTTGTTAATCTTAGTATCCTTGAAGTATCCTTGTTGAAAACAACATATGGTTTATATGTAGACTGTAACTGCAAACACATATGATTCCACTCGTGATGATCACAGCAGCCATGCATCCCAGCGTCAGCCTTTGCAGACACACAAAAAACATGCATTCGTCACAGTCCATGCTGATAGGCCCCCCATGATTCATTAGTGTTAATGCTGAAAATAAATTTGCTAACATAGAATCTCTTTTCCTCAGCTGTTGTTACCACCTTATTCCTTATGTTGTACAGTAAGATAACACTGAAAGGGAATCACAGAGCAGTACGCCACCTGCTTGTGTGGCCTGGTGAGTGATTCTGAGAAAGGCCCTGACTGGTGATTTGCCGCGGACAGGGGGCAAGGGAAGTGTTGAAGTTCCTAAAATAAGCGGATATACCCCACAGCCAGACGCAGACTAAAAACAGCCAGCCAGAGTGACTGACTGACAGAAATAAGGACGATGAGAGGTGATGTTGACACAGGAATTTTTGGATACTCTGAATGTCAGACCGAGTTGCTGTGTGATCCCCTCCCCTAAATTGTCTTTCTAAAGACAGAGAAATGACAAGGTGGTGAAGCAAAGACACGGTTTTTCACAAAAAAATGGCCAGAGTCATGTAAGGCACGACACAGCGGTTATGTATAAACAATATCATCTTATAAATCATAAAATTATCTAACTCTATCATGCAGATTATTTCTGCAGCATTTACGGAATAACTGTCTGAGCATTAAATGTCTTTTGGCACTGAAGTGGTTCTGGTTTGCTGAATTAAGAGAAACTAGTAAGGAACTGTAAATTCTTATTGTCTAATGAAAGTGGAGTTGCCCCTTTAAAACAAGTGTTATCTACTGTAAACTTTAAGGCAAGAAAAAAGTTGTTTCCACAGCAGGAGATTCAGATTAATATAACAGACATATCAAGATGGATTAAATAACAGTAAAATGATATCCAAATGAAACACTAAATTTCTATTAGTCAGTTAGTACAATCCAATAATATAGTGTATAATAAAATAATAATAAAAAGTTTTAATTAACATTTATTTATTTTGCTTAAAGAGCGTAATTGATAAGACCAAAAAATTTATTTAAAAATAACACTGTTGTCATTTCATTTTAGAGATATTGTTATACTGTGATCAGATCTGAGTTGATAATTTGTAAATATCTTAGCAGCATAATATCTCGCAAATACCACTTTGTCCCTCACTAATTAGACCTTTGTTCTGTAAATACACATCTGCTGATTTAATATGCATTTTTCTTTGAAATTTACTATATATATTCCATATTACTGTGATGGGGTTACAACTAAATTTGAGAAACTGTGACCAAAAACAAAGCACATAAAAATCTTCAATGTGAGTTTTCCACCAATAAATACTTTATTTTCACATTAGAAATAAAAATGCAGTCGTCTGCAGGGAACAGTATATCCTCTAATGTACAGGTTTCAGTTAAGTGTGTTGGTTTTTGTGTGTGACGGACATTACCTGAAACTGCATAATGTACAGCAATTACAGCTGTTCAAGAGAATTATTGGTCAGTAAATCTTGACAAAATGTTGTTGTTGGTGCACAAATCATCGGCCACCTCCATTGGCTGCTCCTCCACCGGCTCCTCCTCCTGACTGGTCCTGGGCACCAGACATCATCAAAAAGAGAACCAGAGGAACGATGTACATCCACTGTTGAAGAAAAGACAAAAAGGAAGTGAATACAACGATATAATTGCTTAAACTAAATTTTGATCACTGACGTGTGTTTATAACAGTTCCAGATTGGTCATCCCAGATTAGGTTAAATTTATATTCTGAACAGAAGAGGAAAAATGTGAAGTGTTAAAGTGGTTGGGGGAGAGGGAGGGAGGGAGAGAGGGGAAAGAAAATAATAATCTCAGGATCAGACACCAAACACAGGCTGAATATATTCACACCTACATTTAAAATTAAAGATTTGGGCTTTTCCACACCAAGTAAGAACTCTGAAAACTGAGGTTTTCAATGTATCATTCTACAAAGTATTTGGCATTGAAACTGGAAGAAACATTAAAGAATGGGAGGATGAACACGAAGAACAAGTAGGAAATAAGGGGTTGGCCTTCAGTTAGTTAAATACTAAACTTGACAGACAAGAGAAGTGAGGGGACAGAAGGAGCCATGAGAAAGAAAACAGTACTTCAGTGGAATCAGCTCTGCTCTCTGCCTCCCCCTGCTGGGGGCTGTGCCGAATTGGTGGCCATGAGGAAGATTGCACCTCCCAGAATCAAATACCACTGGAACACAGCACAGCATCAAGTAGACACACTGTTACTGGATGCAGCAGGGTCAACACAGGTCACTGAACATAGCACCATACAGACAACATGGGGCTAAACAAGACAGTCACGGAAACAAGTCCAGGTTTTCTGAAGGAATGTTTCCAAAAATGGAGCTCAAGTTTTAGAACTACCGACAGGTCAAAGTCTCACTTGTGTTCTTTTTCTTTGCTTGCCTTTTGCCTTTGTTATGTAATTTAAGACTACCTGAGTCCATGAACTCCAATGTTGACAATCACCACCACAACTGTTCAATTAGCAAATTACCAAACATTGCAACTATCAGCAACCAATTACTGAAGACAGAGAGTAAGTTCGCAGGCAACACCCTTCAGTCTTGTCAGCAGGTTTGTGTACATTTACTTACATATTTAGCAAAGAAAGATTTCTGCTCCTGTGGATTCTTTGCTTTCTTCTCCGATTCTTGTTCCATTCTTTCAAGGAACAGAGCTGTCTCTGGTCTGGGATAAAATGGGCAATTAGTAGACCAGCAAACCCCAAAACAGAGATTTCAAGTCAAAGGTAAAAAAGAGTTTGAGGAGGAGGAAATTTCCTTTGAGGAAATTTTGTGAGGCTCATTCACCAAGATAAATACAATATAACTGAATCAATGGCATCTGAAAGTTACAGTCAGATACATATGATAATTTCACTGCTGCACAGAGCACTAAGTATATGAGGGATAGTGATACATTGCTATAAGAAGTGTAAGACATATAATTCAGGACTGACCCAGGTGCGTTAACAGGTGCCATGACACGGAGTGTAGTGTTGAAAACTTCAAGATCAACTTCATCCTCAACCTCAGTGCCTGTACAGGCCCCAGGTAATGTCACTATCGAGACACCGATGAGATACCCAGAGACATCAGTGTGGAGAGTGATTGCATCGCTCAGATGGGACTCAACCATGGCACACTGAAGACCAGAGGAGAATACAGGCTCATGTTACAGTTACACCATCACCCAGTCTTTATCATACTGTATGATGCCGCCACACCCTTGTCTCCTTGCAGAGCTCTCTTAGTTTCCTGTGCACAGTCTTATCAAGCAAATTAAGGTGATAGCTTTTTTCTGCGGATTATTTGCTGGTAAAAATACAAGAAATACATACGGCTCTGACAAACGATGTGAGGTAACCTTCATTCTGCTGCTCCATCTGTCTGTCTGCCTGAAGGTAAACATGGGGCACTCTGATTCTATACAGACCATCCACGGCAGCCACTTCCTGTAGTCATCCAAAATCAAATCACACTTGTTGGTGATGCTAGTTGTTGGACACATTCATTCATTTTAAATGCAATATTATAATGAACAAATGAATTCATTAAAAATATGATTTACACAAAATGAATCATGCGTAATTCTGTGTAGTTAAACGTTTTGGGAATGGCTACAGTACCAGTCAGTCCACAGCTTTTCTGTCTGCTCACCTTCAGTTTAATCCTGTCTTCCTCTGATAGCTGGTTCTGGCTCAGTGAGACACTGGGTTCCCTTCCACCTTTCAACACCAGTGCTCCACGGACTTGAAACTTTGCTACATCATCTGAAACAAGGTGGAGAGTATATTGCAAGAATGATTAAATGAATGAAGGATTTACTTTTAAAACAAAAATAGGACTAATACTCATACACTGTATTAGGACACTCCACAGAGGGACTTCTATTGCCTACTGTGGACTTTGGCAGTTTTGTAGCTGCTGTGCTTTCACCTTCATCAGTCATGAATACTAGAAAATGCCATATTGGAAAAGTGGTGCATAATTACTATATGGTCACTATATGGAGGATAATGACTAATAGAGAAACAAATTACCTATGTGTATCAATGAGAATATTCTATTAAGTACTACTAATATTATTAATGGTATTGCAATTATTATGAGTATTATGACATTTAGAATATACACTTTTAAGACCAGATAGATCATTAAATTAAGATTAAAAAAAAGACCTTTACTATGAATGTGCGATATTATTGGCATGATACCTGTATCAGCAGATATTGGCTTTTAAATGTATTATCAGATATTGGCAAACACACCAAGATCTGCCAATAACACTACAACAGTAGATTAAACAGGTTGTAACCTCCTTGATTTATGTGTTGGCGTCCTCTACAATTACAATTTGTTTAACTTGATTTAAACACATCAGCTGCGACATTAGTAGGACAAAAAATTATGTATATTTTACTATAAGAGACTTAATGACCTTTGTAGATGAGCACAGGGAAAAGCGTGTGTATACATACATACATACATACATATATATATATATATATATATATATATATATATATATATACACACACACAAATGGATGGATGTTTGAATGGAGTTTGTTGCGAAATGAAGCTACACTGGTCTTTAGTTACTAGCTAGCTTACTAGCATTAACATATTGCGACAAATATTGCAACGATGACACAACAGAAAGAGAAACTACTCACCAACTTCGAAAGAATGTTCCAGAGGCACAGAGAAACCATTGAACTCAGTGTCCAAGTCGTCACCGACCTGAGAATAAAATAAAATCGGCTAGTTAGCCTTTAGCCGCCAAGCTAACGCAATCACAAAAATAACAGGTTCCCCTTAATTGTGGTCACAAATTTACGGTCGAGTTTCTGACATCTTTCACTTACCCTTCTGCCGTTATTACAACAAACAAATGTCGTGCATGCAAGAAACAAAACAGTAGAAATAATCGCAATTTTAAAAGGGAATAGACGAGACATTCTCAAAGGAAAGGGAAACGGAAGACTATCAGATGAATACAACATTAAAGCTTCCGGTGTTTTTCACAACAAAAGCCTACAATAACTTCCCGTTTATCTTAATTTCTAAATTACGTTTAATGTATTTTAATGTATGAACTGCAAGACATAAACAATATCTGTATTTGAATCAAATAAGTATGTATTTGTTACAGCCAGTGATTGTATATAATTTATATAAAATTATCAACCATGTCAAAAAGAGCAAAAGTCCCAGTCTAGCATCACATGATAGAACATAACTGTTTTCATTTTTCCAAGCAAATATAATTGCAAACAAAATTGCTACTGACATGATACAAGAAAGCCATACAGCTTTGAGTGGTTCATTATTTGAATTCTGTCAGCAGACATTGAAAGTATTGCTACTTAAAAGAATGAAAAAAAAAAAAAACTTGAAAGACTGCTTTTCCAACATAGCAGCACTGGTGTATCAGAGTAGATTACATCAATGCATGTTCAAAAAGAGACAGAAGTGACAAGTAGGTTTTATATATACTGATAGGCATGGATTAACAACATACACACAAGTAGGTCAACAGATGCCACATACAGCTTGTGTGTGCGTTTGTGTCTTGTTATCAGCACCTAATGGGACAGAGAAAAACATGATTATAAAATGTGATGTTGATGAAATATTATAAGTATATTCTCAGCTAGATATGGACAAAAGAAAGTTACAGATGGTTATTAGTAATATTGCTTAAAGAAAAGAAAAGAAAAGAAAAGAAAAGAAAAGAAAAGAAAAGAAAAGAAAAGAAAAGAAAATTGCATGTGCTGGAGAAAATGCTGTGATCAGTAGATCCTGATTTCTATTGTTGACTGCTCAAATGTCAGATTGTGTGGCTCTATACCTGTTCCCAAAGAAATGATCTAATATGATATTTTTGATGGCCCTTATGATCATGTACTGTAAAACAAGGATTTATAAATTAGCATCTTTGATGTAATGTAAAACACAACTCAAATATTATTATATTACAAAAAAAAAATTCATGCAATGAACATTCATCACCACTTTGATTCTGGATGTACTAACACATCCAGGGCCAACAGAGGCTGCTAACAGACCAGAAGATGGAAGAAGCCACAGTTTCACCCCTACCCCATTTCAAAGAGCCTCTCAAAGAGCATCTTACCCATAAAACACCAAATATTTATGTTCTGCGATGAAGAGTGAAGGTCATGCTTTCACATCCTTTAGTCAGCATGTATGAAGACATACAGTACATCAGTTCACTTACTATTCAACCTTCATGCAGCTGGCATGAAGTCAGGCCGGCCCAGGGTTTGACTCCCACCAGAGTTTTGCTTCTATTCCATTACTGCTCCATTTAAATAGAGGCATAAATGGTGATTTTATGGTGAATTTGAATGTGTACTTATTTTGTGCTACATTTGTGAATTAAAAGCATTATAATCCAGCATGTTGAGTTTAAAACTGCATACATTCGATCAGGTCAAAATTGTCAGTATACTTGTCTGCAGTTCACAGATTACTTTTCTATTCCATATGGCAGCGACTCAGGCTTTGGTTTGTAAGCAGGATTCTCACAGTTAAACAGGCTTAGTGAGTACAGTCTATGATATGTTGCACCTCTGAACATGAATTTAGAGATTGTTATTCTCCTCTGGGCTCGCAAGCTTTGGATTTGGACTTCAGTCATTGATTTAACTGGGTTTGCAGTTGTCACATTGCTATTAAATGGTTCCAGGGTCAAAAAAGGGGCAGGGTGTCTGTGATTTCACCGATTGGGGTTGTGGCCAGAGGAGCCCATAACTTAAGAGGTTTCACACCCAGAAAGAAGACAGAGGCTGCAGCAGGATTGTGCCCCAAATGATTGATGTAAGTTATTTCTCCATTCTTATTCCTGGCTGAAAAGTTCTGCTGACATGCAATAAAGCCTCTGTGGATACAAGTGAAAGGCATCCATCATTTTAAACTTCAGCAGCGCAGTGTCAAAGTGCTGAAAAGGAGTTTTGAATCCAGAGTTAATCCTTTCGGTTAAAAATAAGTTAAATAAATAAATAAATCAAGAAGTCAAAACTTAAATATGAAACTTGTTTTTGCCCCTGTTTTGGCCTGACCTTCCCACAGATGTCTTGGAGGAATGATTGGTGTGTTTTCTGTTCTGACAAATGCTCCACAATGACTCTGACAGTCTAGAGTTAAACAGCTAAATAAGAAATAGATACATTTTCTATTACATTTATACAATTTTTATGTTCAAATTTATCTGAGTAAACACATTTCCAAAATATGTTTTAAATAAAATATAATTAAATAAAAATAATAAATAAATATGACAGTGTCAATTGCCTTTGGATGCATAAAATAGAAACAGTGTCCAGTGTGTATAAATGTTTTTGAGATTAAAGTTTTTGTAGCCTTTATATAAACCTCTTTTGTGCTTTGGGAAAGGGTTGTTGTTTAACGACGTTTGCCATTTTGTGCCACAGTGTTTCTACAGCAGCTCTGGAAGATGAACCAGTCAGAGCGGGCATTGTAAGTTGTCAAGCAGAAGCTTTCTACACACAAATGATTAGGGATTACAAACAAATAATACTTTAAAACATCTGCATTTATGGGAACCTCATAAGATGACTGACAAACTTGATTAGTTTGTTGACAACAACATTATTTATGGTATACAAAGTCCACCATACTGTAGTTCCCTGACAGGAAACCCTTTGTCTCCTCTGTTTGCTGCAGTTTAAAGTCTCACCATATCATTAATTCTTAAATACTTGTCCTTTAAATAATCAAACAGGTGATGATAAACTGGTCTGATGATATGACTGCAAGTTAATTTACGACAAGATATGTTGTATTTGAGACATCATTGTTATCGCTTACTGTCTGTGGGGAAACACACAGACTGGAGCTGCTCTGTACTGAGCAGTGACTGAAGCATATAATTCCCTCCTGTGTCTCTACCTTTGAAACTATTCACACCTATACGGTTATTTATTTCCCCTCACTTGGACAGCCCATTACTCTCTGTCACTGTCCTTAAACAATGGTGTCGCCTTACTATTTTTACTGAAATATGAAAGAAAATATATTTATGTGGAAAATATGACAGGAGTTTCACTTTGAAGGAGGATGCTGTCACATCACATCGCATTTCTCAGTGTGTTAAAAATGGAGCATTAAGAAAAATGAGAGAAAAGAGAGGGCCCGGAATGTGATGATGCATGTTTTAAGTTTTAAGTAAGATGACTAAGATGTGTACACAGGCGGATCAGATGAGCCAACCAGTCACAAAATGAACAATAAGTGGTTTTAATATTGCAACATAGTGCTAAAATATCCTATCCTGCCAGGTTTTCTTTTAACAGCCTACAGTGTTTCATGTCTTATTTGCTTGCCTAGATACATCAAATGAAGTAAAACACAACAAACATAAATCATCAATTAAATGTCTGAATGATATTTTAGCACTAATACTGATGTTTTGACTGAAACTACATACATTACCCAATATGTAACAATAGCAATGTTTTAATTAAGTGTAACCAAACATTGGCTCTACACTGGGTCCTAAATGTATAGGCCACCATATATTTGACTTCTTTGTAATGTTACTCCTTTTGATCAGGTATATAATGTGATTCATGCACATCAGTGGCTTGTACAATTCAAAAACATGCATGTTCTCCATGGCTCAAGGGTATATGTACATTTTTGTAATCTATTAAAAAATCCTACAGAAGTCATTTTAGTTTTTTTTTTTTTTTTTAAATAACCCCACGTTAAAATGTGATGCTCTGTAATACCCTCTGACAGCTTTAGCTGCTACCAGTTGTGGGAAAGTGGTCGTAAAAATGGAGAGAACTTGCTTCAGTTGGTTTGAAATGTACCTCGGTGAGGCTTAACGAAAGCAGGTGCTACTCCAGTGTCATCCACTAATGGCTCACATCATGTGCGACACCTATAGCTAGTCTCCTATAATCGCATTGACTTTACCATATATGATTAATTTCCACCTGTTCAAAGAGATCAGCCCCAGTATAAAACGTTTCTGATGACCTGCATCATAAATATTTATTACAAAAAAATGTCAGTTTAAAAGTCAAGAAATGTGAAGAATAACAATACAGTACAACAGACTCAAGGGAGTTTTATGTGCCATTCAAAGACTCCTCGATAATCTTACTTGAGGGTATTTTGTTCTCCTTGAACATCCGATTCTCAAGTTGCACTTGCCTTAAATAGCTTTTTTCCAAATCTCTGCTTCTCTTTCTGACTTTAGTTCTTGCTCCAAAATTAGGGTCTCAAATATATTTTTTTTATTGCCGTAGTCAAGGTTATGGCTGCCCAGGCACTTTGGGAAAATCACAAGACATGCACAGAATTCAATAAAAGGGATGACTTAATAGAGTGTGAAAAGCAGCTTAAATGCATAATTTAACACTGATGTTTATAACATCCATAATTGTCCATATTGTCTTTTAGAGTCAGCTGACAAATGAACCTCTGTCACTCACATGTTCCTGTATATTTTCTCTTCATTGTGTGGGGAATAAATATTTACACCACAGTAACTATAGAATCCTTGCAGTGCCAAACATCATATCTGGGATTTATTTATTTTTATTCAGGAACTTATAAGGTTACTGACCTCTTTCCACTCTTTAACCTTGTTCCTCACATCCCTGTGCACAGGCTTCCAGTCTCATAAAAGATGCCCTGTTGACAGCTTTGGCTACTGGAGAACAAATGGGATTGCCAGAGACTCTAGGAACGCATGGCTGCTGCTGCTGCTGCTGGTGCTGCTGCAGCTTTGCTCTAATTTTCCTCTTCCTTTTCATCTCTCCTTGAGGAAAGAACAGCTGAGGAAGCAACATTCTTCCTAAGATTTCTACCTGTGTGTTCACTTTCAGAATACACATCTCTGTACAACTTTTTTATTATTATTATCATGAGAAGTTCAATCTCAATGAACAATTTACTATCCTTGCAACTGGCATGTTTGACCAATGGATGAGTCGTTGAAGGGTTTAATTGTTTAGGAACTGAGCGGCCCTGAACCAGAACCTCTGCATGAAATGACTGTTGTTGGAAAGTCAATCAGAGCAAAACATACAGTATACAGACATTAACACAAAATGTGCTAAATTAACATGGAAGCTCAAGAAATAACCAGAAAAAGATGAAAAACACAAATGAACTAGACAGGAGACATACAATGTCTTGTGTTATTCTGTCAGTGGGTCTATGGGTATTTGTTTTCAAATTTTGGAAGAAAAGTATGAAATTAAGTATTAATGCTGGGTAAATAAATTGTAGTACTAAATGTTTAAAAAATAAAACAACAACCCCCTTCTCCCTCCCCCAATTATTTTTATACATGAACATATACTTTTATTTTAGACCCAGTTAATTACTGGCAACATAACATCACTTAGTCAAACTGTCACTCAGATCCCGATAAGCATCAATCATTTTTTAAAGTTCTTCCTACGGGGCATACGAGTTAAACAGCTGGCAGGTTTCCCGAGGGCTGGACTTTTTTTATGGCTCAGAATTGCTTTTACCCCTCATGGTGTTTTCCTTCTCCTCCTCAAAGCTCTGCAGCTCCTGCCAAGGTTTCAAGTGACAACCACACTGTCACTCTCCTCCTTCCCTTTTTCCATTTCTTAGGAGGGAGGTTGAAGTGACTGGCAGTCGTACCGAGTTTGTTTGTGTGTGTGTGTGTGTGTGTGTGTGTGTGTGAGAGAGAGAGAGAGAGAGAGAGAGAGAGAGAGAGAGAGAGAGAGAGAGAGAGAGAGAGAGATGTGGGATGGTGGAGGTAGGAGGTGTAGAGGTGATAAAAAGGGATGAAGGAAGAAATACAGATAGAGCCACAGACAAAGAGGGAGGAAGACACTTTCGGAGGAATTGCTATAAACAGACAAAGCCATGCCTGAGCCCCAGAAGCCAGGTAAGATGGTCCTACCTGTAGGATTATAAAAGATCAAAAACAAAAGTGGGAGAGTGACGATGCACTGAAAAGTTCAAATGAGTGAAGTGAAATAACAAAGAAATGGATGTTCTTAGGCTGAAACTACACCTATGCATCTTGATTACTGTAATGATCATAGTTTCCCTGTTACTCAAAGTAGTATTACTATATTACATTCACTGATTTCCAGACGGCAGGATCAGTATAAATAATTGTTAAAAGATCATATCGTCATAAACTCATCGTCACTGTCCTAGTGTTGCTTTCTGTTTCACTAACAATGGCCCTGAGCTACTTTGGGACTATATTTCTCTCTTTTAGAGGCTCAGTCAAAACAAACATCTAAATCCTGTTTTACTTATCTGTTTAACTTGACTATTTCAATAACAAACATCTAAAGCTTTTTATGTTTGGGAAGACAATGTGGGTGATTCACTAGTCACATAGAATTTGTTTTATTAAAATAAATGCAAAACAAGTTGTAATAGTAGTTATGAAAATGCTAGAGAGTGCAGCCTGCAATGACAGCGACAATAGAGGTTGCAGTCATTCTTAGGGACTCGTGTCGTATAGGGTAAATCCTCTCAGGCTCTTGAAATGCATTAAGCTGAGGAAAGCAGGGCAGGTTAAAGGGCAAAAGTAAGCGTACTTACAGTAATGTCAGACAAAAAATTCAGGGTTATAAATGTAGAAATGTATTGCTGTGTATTAATATTTTATGTGATTATATTTTATATGAAGATTAAGCACATATGCTTTACATTATATAATCTGCAGGGATATTATGCTTTATAAAACCAATTAATCTGAATGTTTCCATTAAATGAAAGTGATTGAAAAACAGGGTGTGTAAAGGACAGTAAATGGCTTGTTTCATGACTGATAATAAGACCTTTCATTGCAACCATAAACTAAACTGGACTTGTGGAGTCTCAGCAGTGTAGCATTACCATTGATGTGGTACTGTGTTTCCAACTGAGGTAGTAAAACATTTATCAGCCATTGGTAAAGCACAGTAATATGAGATTAAACACTACAGGTTGCAGTGTATGCTATAATAATTTTTATCGGTCATGGTGGCTAAAATATGCACTGCTGCTTTTGTCAACAGTGACTGCAAAGCACTGTAAATCAGCCAATTGCTTGTAAGCTGAGAAACAAATGCATCGATGAGGAAACAGGCAAAGGTAGGCAAGAGGAGAAGGAGGAAGTAAGAGATAAAAGCAAAGATGATTTGTTGGAGGGGGCCTCTGCCAAGTCAGGTGTAACTACCTTGTGTCATATCTCTGCACCTCAGACACCTAATCTATCTGACCATGATTGCCTCTCATTCGGTTACACTGTCTCATTTACCGGCATCCATCTCCTATTGCCAAAGTCTAGTTCCCCAAATCACTGTAATTTTGTGTAACTCTTTTTTTTTTCACTCAAATTCCAATCAGTTTTTTTTACGTGTCCTTAAAAGTCTTCATTTGAAGATGTACATCAGTACTGATGTGTGATAAGGTGAGCTGCAGGGAATAGAACTTTTCCCACAAGCCTTTCCCTTAGTATTCTCCTTCATGCAGTAATTCCATCCCTACATTTCATTATGGCTTACCAACGTGTTACCAATCCAAAGTCCTGAAATCACACATATCATATTCCCAACACCATATTACTGCCATCTCCCAGACTCCTCTTGTTCTTGTGTTTCCACTCATCACAAATAGTTGCCCATCTCTTGATCCTAATCACACTCTGTCAGCTTTTGAGCCCTGATTTCCCAGTTGGTCAGTTGGCTCATATGACTCCCCTGCTGTTTCGTCTCAGTGGACACAGCCACACTGGGACAAGAAAGCTGTGGGGCTGTGAAAGAAGCACGTATCCCAATAAACAGCCACACGAATAGTTCTTAAGTGTAGGGGTGGCTGGCTGTAGCCTTGCTGATCCATGAAGGGAAAGGCGCCTGTAGGAAGGGAGGGGTGCAGTCCCTTCAATAGTCTGGTTGACCGACATTAGAAAAAAAAAACTGTTTCTGTTTCAAACTGTTTCTCATGGCTACATACTGTTTTGTGTGAAGTAGCAACAGGCTCCTTGGTATAAATGACATTTAAAATAACAGGATCTTGTGCAGCAGAATTGCTGATGGTTGCAGGATGCCAGTGTGCCTGTTTTCTGGCACGGGTCTACTGCTGAGAGTGTGCAGACAACCCAACCTTTAATTACTTGTAATACTGCCAGAGTCCAGAAACGCTACTGAAACAGGCCTTAGTTTGCTCTTAGTCAGAGCAGGGATCAGTTTCACTAAGATAGACTTTGATCAAAACTCAGATTACTCTAAGTGACTGTCCGACCTCTGAGTCTGATCCCGATGAAATTGTGAATTCTGACTATATCCTGGCCCAGGATATTGGGCAACTACATTTGCATCCACATGTCCACCTCCTTGTTCTGGAGGGTAGCCTTTGTGTAGGGAAAGGTAAACCTCTTGACAGCCCTGTAGGCTGCAGAGTAGGAGGAGGCTCTTATCTTGACAGCCCCCCCCCCCCCCCCCCCCCCCCTTTACCGCCCCCCCCCCCCCCCCTTTAACTGCTCTAGTGTAACATTACCTCATACCAAGGCCATCAACAAGTTCTCACAGATGCACCTGTGTATGATGAATCACAGACAGATGCAAAGTCAGGTGACAGCAGTCCTACAAGAAAGAGTGTATGAAAGATTACCTGATCATTCCTTAGCAAAGACAATCGACGCACAGCCATAGCAATGTGTTTGGCAGAGGATACACAGACTTTACCCCAGATTCTAAAGGCATCCTGGAAAGCTTTGGCCTATTTGGAATGCAGGCTGTGCTGGTGTGAGCTGGAAGACAAGGAAATGAATGGAAAGCTGAAGTGGATGACAGTTTAATACAGCATTTAAAGCAGCTTTTGTTTACCCCACGCATGCCTTGTCCCTAAATAAGAGTTGCATTTAGAGATTGTTTTTTTTTTATGTTGAGACTACTCCATTCACATTTTCACAGTTCATTCATGTCATTAAGAAAGTTTACAGCAGTGCCATAAAATCTTATCTTCAATTTCACAGCTTTTTATTCCTCCTCCAACACTATTACTACATCCCTCCCTTTCTGCCTCCTTGTTCATCCATAAATCTTCATCCACACATGTGGCATAGAGGAGAGGGAATGGGAGGGGAGCGGAGAAAGACATCACCGGCGGAATCCAAACAAGTCATAATTCTTATCATCATCATCACTATAACCCAAGGTTATATGCAGCCCAGCCCATACCTCAAATTCCCTCCACAGGCTTGCAGTTCTTAACTCTCTGTCGATGCCACAACAGCCCATGACTGTTACAGCATTCATACCAACTAAACAACACAGCAACATGAGCTAATTTAAAGCTTTACGAATTTGTCTCAGTAAAAGCTCTGGGAGTTGAATGTATACTGTACAAATTACAACGCAATCTTATATGAATTCAGCACTGCATCTTTCACTAATAAAACAACACAATATAGACTCTAAATATTTCACCTGTGGAAATATGACAGTACAGTCTTCTTTCAACCAAACCTCCTTCAGCAGCAGCTACAGTATAGCTGGTCTAAGAGGGTTTTGTTTTATTGTGTTATTTAATTTATCATGTTACTGAGTAATCCACAGATTGTTTTTCATAGAGTTTCTACAAATCAGTTTACGATGCTAGTTATTTTTGTTTATATTTATATTTTTACAGTATTTTATTCTTGAACTTCTAGGTTTGAAATGCAAACACATATTTGACAGGAGGAGTCTTCCAAAGATGTCGTGACCTGATTCTTAAAAAAAAAGTATTAAGAATTTATGTTATATAAAAACTAAACTGCAGTGTGACTTGTGGAAAATAATAAAAGTCGCCTGTGGTAAGTTTATTTGATTGGAAAATTGCAACATTGACTTGAATATTTGAACCCTGACATTGTATTTACAGGATCACTTACTAATCTGCATATCAAGCTACTATTTAACTGCAAGTTTATCTGTACCTTCTGCTACAAGGGGTGATGCTCTTTATAACATGATATACTGTTGTTGCAAGTCAGATCATTAAAACTGTTATATTAACTTGGCACAAGACTGACTGACTGGGAGGGCAGAGGCTTAAGTGTACCCCAGTTCTGCAAACAGCACTGTTCTCAGTGCTCACCATAAAATGGTGAAACTCCATCAGTCACACTCTGCCCCGAACATGGATGCCAGCCAAGTGCCACTAATAATACTCGCCACATAGAAACTCGTCCACACGCTCAGGTTTATAAATAGACTGAATATTAATCTTCTTGTTAAACTCCACTGCCAACATTCCCATTGATATTTATTTAAATATTATGCAAATACAGAAACACCTCTCACTTGTACCGCCAGCATAGTGACATGGTCTAGTGTGATCACTCGTTCTAATCAAGGACTTTGCTGTGTTTAATGGGGGATTAAGGTGCTTTTAACTCATTGAGGAATGTCCCTGTTGGATTGCAGCAGTAAATATACTTATTAATTGGAACAGATGGGATTTAAGTAACTACAAACACCAGCGGAAGCAGACCATCGTTCAAAACTAATATGATTTATCTGAATTCAACATGTGCAGCTGGAGACAAAGGCTTAAATTAAAGTCTGTCTGTAGCATGTGCAATATTAAAATAACACAACCAATCATTTAATTTGGACTGGACTGACTGATTCACAGAGTCACTAAGTGACCCACCTGCCTGCGCGGTGCATTATTATCTTCATGTCAGTGTCACTGTATCTGTCATCAAAGCTGTCCTCTCAGTGCTCGCTCCTCCACTCGGCTTTTAGCAGTAATCAGGCATGTGTGTCTTCATGTATTTTAAGGGCAGAGCTTTAACGAAAGGACAGATGGGGTGAGAAGTATCAGTTGCGAAAGTTGCAGTGTAACCTATTACAAGCTTTTCTAGACTTTCCCACTTTCCCACACTACTACACTGGATAGTTTATCCCCCCCCCCCCCCCCCCCCCCCCACAGCTATTCCAACATTAAGGAGACCATCAAATAACACAATCAAATGTTTCAGAAACAAATTGCAGTGTCAAATTTAAAAGGTTTTTATCAAGATTGGTAAATTAAATTCAGTTTCACTAAACTATTGGCTGCTTCAACATCATCTGCCTTGGAGCCCAGCCAAACTTAATGGAGCTCCACAGAACACAGCTTACAACAATTTATACAGGCTGAGCAGTACTCCCTGTGATGAGTGAACTAATACTGATGTGTGCAGTTGTTGGAGTGCTGCTTTAAGAATAATCTCATGCCTTTTATTCTTGGGCAGAACAGATGATTTGTTTTCACAGAACACAAAACAAGTAAGAAAAGAAAACATTTGGTTTTGGCTTGATGTTGTGCAGTCAGTTAAGGTGCACAGATGTTACTTAGTGTCTGACATGACAGATCAAAACGTTTTGACATACTGTCTACTGAGGGTCATTGCTTTGTTTTAGTTTCCTGAAATGCAATTATTTTTGCATCTTAAGCTCCAGCACATCGTTTATGATGCCCCCCTGAGGAATTCTGTGCAACTACAACAACAATCACATCAACCTGTTGAATGTCGAGGAAACTTTTTGTGGCTTCTTTGTGTTTTCAGCTGTACTCCAACCTTTTGCATTTTACCTCCACTATGTACAGTGTCGCTTGTGCTTTTACAGTCTGTCATGATGAAAAACACAGCACAGGAGTGTTGCTGGGCAACGCAAGAACAGAACACATGGAGCAGTGTGGAGCCGATAGGCTTAATCAGCATTCCATGACCACTTTTGGCAATGACTAAGTCATTCTTTGGTAATTAGCTGGAGGCCTACAACTAACTACATGAGGTAACAGTCTCTCCTGTGAGCGACACACTTGTCATTGTAAAAGGGGCTGCAAGAGCAGTGATGTGTAAAAGGGCACCAGTCTGCATTAACATTAAAGTATGAACACTGGGAATATGTTACCACCAAATTCACCAAATTGCATTGCATTTAGCCAGAGAGGAGGCCATGTGGGCCTGGTGTTAACACACCTGCTGTTGCTTTAGCTTGTGGTTGCAGACACACTCAAGGAAATTAATGTATTCAGCAGTCTTGCAACATCAGTCTGTAAACAAAACCACTTAAGTGGTGCATTCCTCAGCATCAGCATTATCTGTTTCATTTTGTGTGACAGCTGCACGGCATGTAGCATCATAATATGCAGTAAGACAAATATGAAGAATTTGTGCCTTTATATGGATTTTTTTTTCAGCCATGAGATACATTTAAGGATTTAAATGTTTGTCTTGGCCTGATTACTTTTGCTCAACTGACCAAAAAAAGCAAGACGCACATAACACACAACAGAATTTACCTTTCAAAGGCAAAATGGGAGAAGAGATACAAGAGTCAGAGACTCAATGTGCGGACAAAAAGAATACCAGTTCTAATCTGCTTGTTAATTTTCAATATTATTTATATGATGCTGGTATTTGTTTTAATTTTAAATTCCATCAAGCACTACAAAAGTGCAACAATGAGTACATATGACCAAATACTGTAGGTCTGTTTTGGAGTAAAAGAATTTTAATGTGGCACTCATTGATGTGGTCCACAGGATTTAGGAAAATCTGATTTGAGGATGTATGAAAGCTATGACTCAATACATTTATATTGTAATGTAGTGTAATGTCATATATATGTTTCTGGCTAACTATTACATAATTTTTGTGAATTTCATACATTCCTATCGTTGGTATAATCAATATTTTATGATATTTATTTTAGAAATGTCTATATTTAATGTGAAAGTGGTTGATTGTAGTGATGAAACCAAAGATAATTTGGACTTATCAGCTCTTCTGATGATTTGGTTTAAATCTTGCGTACTCTGCTTCTGTTCACAGACCAAATATTAATAACACCACCAACAAAAAAGTCAAAAACTATGCACTGTTATTTTAAAGTTATAGCTGATTAACTTCATGAAGTATTTTAAAATGTAAGAGCCACAAAAGAAAAGAACAAAAAATAGGTGAAAGAAAGTTTACAATGGACTTAAATTCATCACATGGACAAAAACATTAATTAATGTAAATATTGTGTGTGCTTGAAAAAGCACACACAATATTTTCAGCTAATACGTTCTCCATGGAAGTCACAAATTAAAATTATTACTAAAAGAAATAATATAATTCTTGGCAACAAACAAATCAACATCCACTGTCCAAACCAATATCACATGGCAAATTACAAAGTGGATTACTTCAGTATTTCCACCATGTGACCACTTGATATTTTTCATGTAATCCAGTGAAATGTTTGTATATTGAACATTTCATTGAGTTGTAAGAGCTATAAAATTCAAGAATGCATACATCTTTTAGTATCTGTCATCTGAGACAAATCCCCAGCTAAGGGGCTAAAAGTGTTCTGCTCTAGCAACAGACCTTTAAAAGCCAAAACATACGCAAAGATCCCCTCATGAATTAATGTAGGTATATAAGTGTTTAAAATGATGTCAGCTTTTGGTAATAAAAACAGTCTATAATTATGATCCAAAGACATTAGTAGTGTATTTATTTAAAGGAAGAAGTGGCATTGACAGAGTCAGCGAAAACCAAGTAAATTAAGTTTCAACAAGCGTCTCACATTTGTTAAATATAAAAAGCTTGTCTCATCCCATCTCCAACACTGAAGAACCCAATCCTCAGGCTCTCAACATGAGGCCTCACACCATCCTTGACCCCAGTGGCCCAGCTCATTCTTCTCTTCTCTGCCTGTTTTAGTTTCCACCTCTTTGCACTCAATCTTACTTAACTTTTTTACCCCTTAGACAAATGTTGAATCGATTAAAGTAGGACAAAGAAATGTTGGGACAAAAAAGTGCTGAGTGTAGGGATTTGCATTAAGTGAAAAGGAAGAAGGAACAGAGCATAAGAAACATTATCCATTTAACAGATACCTGCAAGACAAGGAAGGAGATGGCTGTAGCGTGAAATTATCTAGGCCAGACAGGATGAGATGTGTGGACTGTTAAGATGCTGGAGATGGATCCTCCCAGTCATGGTAATGCTCATCAGTGTTCATCAGATGAGCATTACCTTCAGCATTAGTGTGCGAGGAGCAGGGGTCACAACTTTCCTGGCTGTGTCTTTGTGACTTGCTTTATAACAGAGCAGAACAGACAGGTGAGCTGACAGGAAATGGGTCACTGATACATAATTAGAGAAGGAAACATTTACTTAAAAAGATGCACTGGGCTAGATTTTTGCTTTTTTGTCAAAGTATACCCACCCTATCAGGCTAAATCACAAAATGTAGCTACAGAAGAACAGTGTCAAACCTACAGTGACGTAGATTTGCGCTATCTGCCCAAATTTTAATCAGTGTTGGGTATGAAACTGATGACCCATGAAGTTCATGAATTGTTTCCTCCTCCATCGAAATCAACCAGCTACTCTACTCTCTACATCGTATTAAAACCAGGGTCCTAATTATGGGTCCAAACAAAAAAAATAAGTACCAACAGTAGCCTAAGTGATATAGAGATTGCTGTGGATTGAATTGATTTTTTTTATACCAAGTACCACCTGAGAAAATAGTGAGCTGTTGAAGTAACAACATTATCACAAACGTTAAAATACAGTGGTGTAAACAGGCCGAGCAAAGTCAGCTACGGACTTTTCACAGGAGGCAGATTTATTCCCATTAAGATAATTTACTCTCTCATCGTCATCATCTTCCTCACATGTACTCCAGACACTGGTATGGCCAAATTAGAGCTGCAGCTTCACAGTAACATGATAAACTGAGATGGTAAACACGTCAAGCTTTGTAACTGCTTGACAGCAGCATGTTCACCATGTCAGTTGGGGCATGTTAGCATGAAAATTCAAATCAGTGCTCCAGTGTGTAACCAGTGTGTACGTGTGCTTCCAGCGGCCAGCGCTGTCTGCAAAGGTCAGACACCAAAGGCACTGAAAATGTGTAATTTTCAGCATAGTAAACACACACACACACATTTGCGCTTCTATCAGAGTGAGGACCCTCATAGACATAATACATTCTCTAGCCCCTTACCCTAACCTTGACCATCACAACTAGATGCCTAACCCTAACCCCAACCTAAACCCAATTCCAACCCTAACCCTAAAACCAAGTCTTAACCCTGAAAAAATCCTTTTAAGGGGTGAAAAAAAGTGAGGACCAGCCAAAATGTCCTCACTTTGTAGGGTTTATATGATTTTTTTGGTCCTCACTCTGCAGCAAGTGCACAAACACACACACATCAGTTCTTTAGGCAGTAAAGAAAAAAATCCCAGTTGACCATATACCTTTCTTTAGGCCTATTCATCTGATTACGGATATTCAGATCCATGTTTTTAATCAAACACTTACCTCTCAGTGCCACACTGAATGTCCCTTGCACAGCTTCAAATATTTTCTCACTATGGTATTTTTGATGTTGCATATAATATGCATTCCCCCTGTAGTCATCTGCATAAAGTATTTCAGCAGGGACTTAGAGAAAAAGCCTGAAGTGCTCGTCTGACACCCAGCCTCACATTGTTAACCACCGAAATAGCACAAAATATGCAATAGTGAGCAGAGAAAAGGTTATAAATGAAATATGAAAGGATGATTGTAGTAATTCCAATGTAATCATCCATAGAGGAGGCAGCAGTGACCTTGACTGTCTTAAAAAATCTATTTTCTGGAAACTCAATTTACTGCACACACAATGTTGCTGAAAAAAGGGAAAATGCACAGCAGTGTTTTTTTCTCTCATTTCAGTGAAACAGCTTCTGGGGGGAAATGTATGTAAATGTAATGTTTGTTCAAGTCTGTGATGTTTGGTCATGGTATTTTCAAGTTATGATGTAAGGAATAAGTTTGTCGAAATATGATTTCAACAAAAAAGCAAAGTAGTGAGTCAACTCTCCCCTAACTTTTGTGTTTATTCATGCACTGTTTTGGAGCGCTTTGAGTGTTCAGGATGGAGTTGTTCAAAGGTCACACCACATTAAAATTAAAGAATTGCATGACATTTACATGATTTTAAATGCTAAATATTTATCTTTTTTGGATTTATAATACCTTTCTTTTGAAAGATGATATTGCTGCTTGTTTGTCCAGTTAATATGAATCACTGCATTTTTATGTTGCACTAATATATTTGATATTTTTTACACAGGATAGATACTAAATCTATCCTGTGTAAAAAAAAAAAAGATGTTTGTTTGTTTGCTTGTTTGTCTTTTTGTTGATGCTTCACTGGCTTTGTGTTTTGTTGTGCAAAATAAATAAACCTTAAAACTAAACATTAAGTCAAACCAGAGTTTCCAGCATCAATGTCATTCTCTCAAATCTTTACACGAGTGAACCAAAACTTAACTCCTTAACTTAATATGCAGCCGCTCCACTCATGAATACATGAGACGACGTATTCATGCAATGGCAAATGAAACTTTTACATCTTATCTCTCTCATTTTCTTCCACTTTATCCTCCACATGAGGGTCGCGGGGGCGGGGGCGCCGGTGCCAAACTCCAGCTGACACAGGGCGAGAGGCATTTTTACATCTAAGATCACTTTCTATATATTTTTGTCAGGAATCATCATTTGTCACCATCATTCAATAATGTCAGAGTCATAATTGCCTCATCTATATTAGCATGACATTATAGCTGTGAGCTTGTGTCTTTTACAGGATGGAAGGATGTGCTCAGTCACCCAGAGTGAGCTGTCCTCACAACGCGTATATGAATGACAATAAATTAGAAATAAACACATCATGTCAGATAAGTTGTTTTATTTTTAGACTGATCTTTGAGAAGATACTATGCTGTCATATAGTGTGGTACAACTGCATTTACTAGCAAACTCCTCTCAGAATCTGGAATATTCCTTTTGGATTAGTCAAAATGGGACTGCTCTTTATGCACAGACTTTAAAATTTAAAAAAGTGGATTTTAGTAAATGTGCTAAATCATTAATCTGGTATCATCGTAATTTAATAACATTAACTGAGAGCTTTCCTTGTCTCTCTGTTTGCAAACACATTGACATGAAGCTAAAACAGCCAGGAAAAAAAGGAAAGAAAAGAATGAGAAAGAGGAAGACAGAAGTACATAACAAAATGAAATGATATGTCTAAGTTATAGCGATAGTTTCCTTAGCAGGAATCTAAAGAAAATTTGTACTGATGGGCGCGTCACAGATCCGCTCTTGGACTCCAGTGCATTAACAGCATTAACAGATTGCACCCTGAAAAAAAAAAAACTAGGCCAAAATAGAAGTGTTGCCTGCCCCAACACACGCGCACACACACACGCACACACACACAGCTGAACGCCAGACATAGTATGCCAGCCTTGAGGACAAGCTAAACGCCAAGGCCAAGCCTTGATATCTTAGACCCACTGTTAAGTAGGCTCATGGGATACATGCTCTGCACTGCCAGTTGTCACTTTTTGTTGGTGCTTTGGAGAGATGATAGTTGTTAAGACGATGTCCTCATTCATTTCTGGAGCTCACACCATTAATGTGTCATCTGCAGCAGGTTGGCAAAGTGAGGCACTTTTTTAAATATTAAAAGTGGGGTCGTAATGAGGAAACAGACCTGTGATATTAATGTAACCCATGTTGAAGATGCGCATGTTGCCAAAGTTTAATTATTATTGTGTAGCTGTGCTTTAGTTCATTTGGCAGACAGAAAATCATTCCTAATCTGGCATCTCATTAGACACCCTTAAGCTTCTAAAATAACCTAGATCTGGGATCCTGGAACTTTGATGTACTTATCCTATTAAAAGCATTTTTGTCTTTAGGCCACAACTTTCACAATATTTAAGACCAATTATTCTTCATGATTGTATTTATCTCAGCCTCACTGGTTCTGTAAACTAATCATGCACTGTTTTCATACTGAAATCCAATCTCTCTTTTGTCAGAGGCAAACCCTAGAGAAATCAAAATATGTGCACAAAGCAAGGTTACCTGAATGTAATTTGCATGTGCGGCTATTTGCAAATGTGTTTATGTAATTAAAAGGAAACATTTCATTTTGAAGTCTATATTCTTGTAGCTTTTGTATTTCTTATAAAAGGTTCATGAGTTCTGTCTCAAGAACTGCATCTTGTGTATCTTTGTGGTTCCTTAAATTATATAAAAAAAACGTTTATAAATACATTTCAAAAGTCATGATAGAAATGTAGATAAGTCAACTGATGAATATGTGCCCTTGGATATGGATAGAAATTATTATTCATTTCTGCCTCCTGAGGATTCAAATCACAAGCTGCAGCTCTTTAAACAATTTACCGACTCTCCACTCTTAAAGCTGTGACTTGTCACTATGCTGCTGGTGTTGTACGATATGAAATAATGAGAATGTACAAATTAATTTACATAATTGTTGTTTAATTGCAGTAGCCAAAGGCGATAAGGCGGCAGCAGCCCCTGCTGGTAAGTACCTTGATGGCATCTAATCTGAGCCCACAAGCTGTGCTATAAAAATCCAATTTATTTTGGAGGTATTCATACAGTAATCAGCTATAATACACTTAAACTGTAATAACTAAAGGAAATCAAATATTTTATTAAAAGCTACTTTAAGGATAATTACATTTTCTGATACATTCTTGCTTCTCTCATTTTCAGACAAGACGGGTAAGAAAAACAGAACGCATTTAGTGTTTGTCTGTCTGTGTTCCATTGATTTAGCTGTCTATTCATCATCATCCTCATCAACGTCATCATGATCATTATCTGCAAAATAATGTGTGTTTTCCCCTCATTCAGAGAATCCTGCAGAGGAGGAGGGTAAGGATAAAAAAAAAAAACACAGAAGCAGTGAACTTCTGTGGTGATGGAGCTGAGTGTGGAAATGCATGTCCCCCCCCCACACACACACTGTTCAGTGATAAAACTATTTTACTAGCAATAAGGACATTGCATATTTTAAACAAAGATGTCAATTAATTAAGGGTGTTAATTTTTAGATAAGCATCACTCTCTATCTATGTGTATATTTTTATTTTTCCAACTCTTCAACAGTAAAATGCTTATTTAAATGCAAACCAATACATTCGTTGTCTACTGCTTTACCCTCCACACGAGGGTCACAGTGATCAGGGAGGAAACCAGAAAACCTGGAGGAAACCCGGGGAGCATCCGGAGAGAACTTGCAAACTCCACACAGAAAAAAAACCCCTCGGCAAAAACAAAAGGGTGCTGACTAAACCCGAATATTTTGGCTTGTGTAATTCACTCTTTGGAAAAAATTTATTCACATCGAGACAATGCACTGGTTAATCTCTTACGTGTAGCCTGTGTTTTACTCACTTTTTCAATGGTCCATACATATTTATGATCACACAGTGTTAAAAAAGTGTCAGAATAGTTGCTGTTGCCTTTTTATATTACATAAAATTACTATCGCTGCTGCTGTATGCATCCTGGACAAATAGTTTTGGAAGAATGTTGTGTGAGCTTGTGCTCACTGTGGCTTTACTCATCTGTTAAATTACACATCAACAATGATTTATCGCTGAAATGATCATAGAGCCATTGCTGGTTCATGAGGCTGAGTGTTACTCTGTCACAGTGTTGCGTGTGTGCGCTGCTTGTATATCAATCGGTATGTAGAACATTAAATAGACTTACACACACATACACAAGCACGCACACCTTGAAATGCAGTCAATTATGTTATAGGGACTTGATTTTTTTTAAGCTCCCATAATGTGACTATGAAACAGATTTAGGTCCCCACAACATAAGGAATATAAGGTACACACACACACACACACACACCTCTGCTGCCTCAGGAGACCAGTTCTGTTTTGACCGTTTATTTTCCACATGACTAAATTCCATACCAACTTTCTTTTCATTCAGCAAACAATGAGCCTAGGGATGGTAAGGAAAAACCACATGCATTATTGCACAGCCTGCTTTGTGTCCATGTTTGAGCTTGTTATGTGTAAACCAACTTGTGCGTGAAAGCATCTGTGAGTAAATGTGAAACTCCTCCTCCCTGAAACGTGGGATTGCTCTGGTGACAGCCAGGATTTAGCCTATTTATTTTTCACTTGGTCATTATGAAGGTAAACATTTTTGCCAGACGGGACTGAACTATAATTAATTTTGTAACAAAGACAAGTGACAGAGTAAATCACAGCAAAAAAGTAAAAGGTCAGCAAAACAAAGGGGATGGAAGCAATGTAAACAATTTAAAAGCAAGTCGAGTCACAGCAGATGCATCCGATGAAATGAGTTAAGAGAAGAAAATGAAATATAAATATAACACACAACAGAGAACCTTGTGACAGTAACTTGCAAAAAAAATGTGTGCTTTCAAAGTCATTAGAGCTGTGGTGGTTAGACTGGTTTCACCAAAGCATCCAAGACATTTGAGTGTTTAAAATGTGTAATGAAATGATGCATGTGCTTTATAAAAAGCGATATATCGTGCCTCTATTTCTGCTAAGTATATATCATGTTTGAGTCATGATATGTGAAGACAGTACTACATCACACTACTGGTGGTGCTCTGATGATAAATTGATGATATACTGAATAAGTTGCAATTGGGAAATATATCACTATAGGCTCTATGCATAGAATTGTTATATGGATGGAGTGCGTTCCCATTCTAACAAAGTAATACTCAGTTTGGGGTGAGAATATTAGAAAACCTAATTATTTACAAATAATTACCATGACACCTTCCTAGAAACAGATTATATATGTGATATTTATGGCAGAAATAATAAGTGAAATATAGTGTTTGACTTTTAAACAATTAATTACATGCTGAGTTAATGCAGCCAAGACTGGTTTAGCAGGCCAGCCATAAAATTCCCCATAATTAAATGAAACGATAGGGTGACGTCATATGTCTCTGCCTTTGAAAACAATCATGAAGGATTTGTTACAAGACACAACTGATGTTAGATGCTGATTTGGGCCAGAAATGCCATATATAATGAATGATCATTTCAAATTAAAACTGTTCAATGGACTTATGGCACCATAATAATTTCACATGATTTAAGGTTCAACTGAAAAAAAACAAAAGAAGATATTTTGAGAAAATTTAGTGATTGTACAAATGAAGGCAATTTGTTTTTGGCTGATTTCAAATCACCTACAATATGAATAAGGTTTGAAACAGGGTTTCACTCAGTTAGACCCAGTAGGCTCCTGTCCAAAAGCAAAACATGCCCAGCGTCAAGGACAGTGTCTGGAATTAATTTCACTTGGCAACCCTCATCCCACACACACACAGAAAGTTTCCAGTGTGATATAAATAAATAAGAGTGCAAACATTCAAAAGTGTCCCCTGGATACCATTCCAGGATCAGCTTTGCCCACTTAGCATTCTAACTGAAACCTTTTAAATCATCCTGAACATCTGAACTTGGATCTGTCCTCGGGGGCACTTTTGATTAAAAGATCAAATTAACTGAGCCCATAAAAGCAGAGAGAGTGAGTGAGTGAGTGAGTGAGTGAGTGAGCGAGAGATAGAGATAGATAGATAGAGAGAGAGAGAGAGAGAGGCACTGACAATGTGGCTCTCTGAATTTATGGAGGCGCATGACTTTATCTGACACACGACCCTGGATCCATTCTCTGGCCTCTTCCAATGGATGTCCACCCAGGGTGCTTCTCAGTCAACCTGACTGGTGCATCAGTGTGACTGTATTTTTTGACCAATTGCTTGTCCATGTCCTGTGAAACCTACCAGCACTTCTGTCTGAAACATTAAAGGAACAAGAAAAACAATTCATGCCTGAATTGTTTACAACCTCCTGACAAAGTGATTTTTGTAAAAATAACCAATTAGTTGTGAGGGTTTTTGTAAAAGCAAAAAAAAAAAACAAGATTTGTCAAGTGGAGATTTGTTACGAGGAGTGTTATTGTTTTCTTTTGGTGGAGCGTGTGAGCACTTCGATCTCATGGGTGGGTTTAACTCACCTGACTATCATTGAGCCAGTTAACCCCTGTGTTGAACAGCACAGTTACTGCACAGACTGACGTGATCCCTGCTCTGTTTCCTTCCTCCCACTGCGATGTAGAGTTGCCTCCTGATGGTAAGAGAAAAGAACATGTTGGCATATCTGTAAAGCATACCAGCTGACAAGCAAACACCTTACAGAGGTCACATCAATTCATGTGAAAAAGAAACAAATGAAAAGATAAAAGAGTTGCTCATTTTTTTTAATCGCAATTTTTGTATATGTTCTGTCAAAAAAGGCAAAAGATTGCGGAATCAACCGTAACATTAAGTCTTAACAGGTGATCTGATGAGCTGCTTTATTCCTTGGGGACAACTTGATGAAGGCGGCTGCCAGTCATTTGTCAGAAGGAGAGTAAAAGCAAAAGTACTATGCAAGCTCACTAAATGGTTATGCCTGAGCCCATGGTTTTGTGCTTAAAGGGTAGAATAATGTGGTTTGAGGCTTTACATCATTGAATTACACTGAAAATGATCAAATGATTACATTGATATTTTTAATTACATATTGATAACATTTTACATGAACAAAACAAACAAACAACCTAAAATTAAAAGAAAAATAAACATAAAATGACAAAAAAAAAACAGCACAGATCTAAGTAAATAAAAGAAAGCAATAGTCATATACATTATCGTTTTTAGTTAGAGCCATGTGAAAGAGACACTTTGACTTCAAACCTTGCCATATATTATAAAAGACACATTTTTTGTCCCTTAATTAAAGTAGCATTAAGATATTCCATAGGAAAAGACCTTGAATGTTGGTATTTTAGTGTAAGAAAGGTTTGCTTGGTCACCTTGTCTCCTGTTGTTCTCCATTTCTCCGTCATGTTGTTATCTGAGTGTATGTTCAATTGTGATGATTTGTTTGCTGTGATCCTTCTATATCCCACACGTCACAGAGCATGTACCAGGGGAGGATCGTCAGCCGGCCGGGCTGACAGGCTTGTTTGTGGAAAAGCCCGAGAGTGTCACAGCAACAAAAGGTGATCTGCCGTATAAAAGTCCTGAATTACAGCCAAAATGAGTGGTCCCTTAATGCCTAATTTTAGTTGGAACTTTCATTAATCACTGTATTTCATTACTGTTCTTGGCAGGCAAGGACATCAAGTTCGTGGCTAAAGTGGACTCCTCGAGCTTAACGAGGAAGCCGGTCATGAAATGGCTGAAGGGGAAGTGGCTTGACCTTGGCAGCAAAGCTGGAAAGCACCTGCAATTTAAAGAGTCTTATGACAGGAACACCAAGGTGCCCATGTTCATACTCTACATGCATGTTTGTACATTCATGGTCTAGAACGAAAAAAAAAACACTGGATGGACTGCAATGACAGTTTTTACAAACATTTTATGATTCTCAGAGCAGTTCTAATGCTCACCAGCAGGTCATTATATGCACACATTAATTTAAGTGGATTTAAAGTTTGATAGTCTGCCATATGTTAATGCTAACACATGGCAGAGCTTCACAGAGCGGTGATTAGGTTTTACTTTTTATAAAAGCCATTTGGGTTTTTGGAGACTAAAATGTGATTCTAGTTATTATTATTATTATTTTTTTTAACTGCAGCCATATTAGACCCCTTTTTTCCTCTTTTTCTTTCAAAACCTTTCAATGTAATCAAATTACACACAAAAGAAAAAAAAAATCCGGTGTTGTACTTACAATGGTTAAAAAAGGCACACTCACAGCATCACAACCTATGGGGTATATAAATACTGCATTTTTAATGCCTTTGTAGACTTTAATCAAAACGAGAATAGAAAAGTGGAATCAATTAGCAGAGGACTTTCCCAGGCGGCTTATACAGTAAAATTGGGAAAAACTGCGCAACTAAGCTATTTCCGCTCTGACAACTACTTTTACATGTTTACATTTTTGTCAGAATGACCAAACTACCTAATGATACCTTTCATTCCAACCATTTGGTTTTGTTTCAGGAGCTTCACTTCACTTATTTTAGTCCATTGTGTCATTAGGTCAGCTGTGTTGTCTGAATACACTTCAGTTGCGTATTTCTACATGCACACTGCACCTGTGTTCATTTTCTTGTGCATGTTGTTGGCATATCATCCCCTCTCTCTCTCTCTCTCTCTCTCTCTCTCTCACTCTGTCAGATCTACACTTACGAGATGAGCATCATCAAAATAGTAGAGGCAGACGCAGGTGGCTACCGCTGTGAAGTCACCTCCAAAGACAAGTGCGACAGCTGCACATTTGAAATCTCCGTGCAGGGTAGATCCTGAGACAGACACTTAATCACATTATTGTCATCTTCCATCCAGCAACATCAAACATCACTATGCAACTGGCTTTGTCAGCCAATAACTCATTGAGAGTGATATACATTAGGGCCTATCATTTAAGTGCCCAGCAAGGTCATAAGTCCATTATTCCTATGATGCTCATGCTTGCTGTGTAATGGATGTAATGAATGAACCTAGCCAGGTTCTCACCAGTCTTTGTCCTTCTGTATGATTTCAGCTGCACAAGAGGAGCAGCAGGACAACATCTTGGAGGCATTTAAGCGATCGTGAGTGTTAGAGTTGGGGAGGTTCTACTCAACATGTCACCTGTTACATTGTCTCCCATATGCTCCCCTGTAGATCACTGCCTTTAGGCAACTGTCAGTCTCAAAGACTGTCTCTACCCGTGTGTTTTTCTCTCCCTTAGTTGTAGCCGACTTTGTACGAGTCAGACTGTCTGCCATTTTTGTCTTTCTGTCACATCTGAGTGTGTCTGCCTCCTTGGTGGTTTGCTTCAGCTCGCATCCCGCATGGTTTAGCATCTTACACATTTCGTCACATCTTTGGTGTTAGTCTCTAAATCATCTCATCGTTGTGTTTTATTTAAAATCTTTAACAGCAGCACGACTGAATGAAATGTGCGGTCGCAAATCGTTCTTTAGAAGAGTGAGTCTCATCTTACAGTCGTCATAAGGTGACATAAGGTATCGTCACAAGAAGTACTTCACCGTCAAAGACGGTCATGGGGTTGACAGGCAACAAAAGCTAAAGGACAACAATTATATTAACATAATATAGTGCTGGAAAAGCTGTCACAGTTAAAAAAAATCAAACCTTTTGGATAAATGTAACATGAAAATCAACGATGACTTGAAGCTTAAAGAAATGTGGTTGGACTGTTAAATGCTAAAATTATGTATATAAGGTAAAACTTGACAAAAATGACACATGGAAAATAGTTGAAATAGGAAAAATAATAGTAAAAAACAGTTAACTATTGGTATTACTATAGATAAAAGGTAAAAGACAACTATCTTAAAGAGCTGACAAAAAATATTGGGAAGCATTGTTTTGTAATTGTGATTACTTAGTTCTCTGGTGTTTTTCTAATTATAGCCTCTCATGTCTGAAATAGCTGAAGCTGTCCATTCTAAGCCCCAGGTGAAGTCTATATTTTTCTTCTTCATGTTGCTGATTCAATGACAGGTTGTAGCTAAAAAGGCTTTTGAAGGGTAAATACTTTGTGTTCGTGTTTCTCACAAAGTCATTGGAGCTGTGTTTTGAATTATTAATGTTGTGCTACAGTTACTGATTTGTACAGTTTTACAAATATAAATGGCAAAATAATGTAAAGTCAAGTCATGGGTGCATTTGTAGGCAATAAAGCCAGCTTACTATCATGTTTGCTCTGTGAATGACAGCATTATCACCCTATGAGAATTTACTCAATGTTAGTGTTGGAAGAGCAGCATCCACGGGACAAACATGTTTACTTAGAATAGCTTTACACTTATTGGCATTTATGTGAGGTTTGTTCAAAAAGCCTTAGCAATGTCAAGAAACTGCAGCTCAAAAGAGGTGCCATAACTGGACACAGTGTAAAACAGGAAGCACTCTGCCTGCACACATAGTAGTTGTCAGTACAAGAGAATGACTGATAATTCAACACCATGGGAATGTTTTGGATCAATTGCAAATGTGCAAGTAAGGAATGATAAATGGCTCATGCATTTCTCTCTCCTGAAGTATAAACTTCCCACTCACTGAAATACGATAAGCATCATCATCATTAGACAGAACATGCTGGTACATAATGAAATGCTGTTTTCTTATTCAGCTGCTTCTACTATATGTGAAAGAGCTGCTTTTAACCTCAACGTCCTGGAAAACGTACAACTGCTTCTATCTTGCACAACTGTTGCTTGTCTGTTGAGATGATTGTGACTTGAATTTAGGGCATGATGGTAACGATCTGTTATATGAGCACAAGATAAAAAAAAAAAGCACTGTTGCTGTAAATAGCACAGGTATGAAAGCCAACATACTTTACAATATATAATCTCTCAAATCCTTTTTTTTTACTTTAAATCCAGTGGAGATGCAGATGAAGATGCTGGTGAGCTTGACTTCAGTGCACTGCTCAAGAAAAGGTAAGGTCATCTACTTTTTCACAGATTAATCTTTTATCCTCAACTGTCTTGAATTTGGTTTAAAATTCACAACCATGCTTTACATCTAATCAGGGAAAAGAAACAACAGCAGCCAAAAGAGGAGGTGGATGTGTGGGAAATCCTTAAGGCAGCCAAGCCTTGTGACTATGAAAAGATTGCCTTTCAGTATGGCATCACAGACCTAAGGGGCATGTTGAAGAGGCTGAAGAAGATGAAGATGGAGCCCAAGAAGAGTGATGGTGAGGAGGGAGGGAAGAGACAAGAGTGGGGTTATGAGGCTTAAGCAGACTGTGCATTACAAAGGAAGTGGCAGATATGAAAGGATAGCGCTCAGTGCTTCAAAGGCCTCGGGAGGCAAATTATACAGTATAACTACAGTAGGAAGATGGGCTATTAAAGCAGTGGTTGAACTATTCTAACAGGATTCTTTATTGTCAGCTTTCCTCAGGAAGCTGGATTCCGCATACTCGGTGGACAAGGGCAAGAAGATCCAGCTCAGCGTGGAAGTAGCTGACCCCAATGCTCCAATCCAGTGGTTCAAAAATGGACAGGAAATCAAACCATCAGCCAAGTGAGCCAAACTGCAATAATGCTTTTCCAAATGGTTAATTTCAAGATCTCAAGTAACAGGACTGATATTAGTATACGGTGGAACAGTAGATAAAATAGCTTAACTGAGCAAGCTAAATAACTTTAGCTTATGGTGAAGCTCATCTGAAGAAAATGCATCATGTAAACACACAAATCCAAATACTCGGGTGCGATACAGCCCATTCAGAACACAATTTATGTCTGACTGAGAAGGGCTGTTTTTTGCAGATTGACATTCCCAACAGCGTTCCTGTAAACAGTTATTCTGATCATGACTTCCTTGTTTGAGTTATTACAGGTCTACTTGTATTTCCACTTTTGGTATTTGAGGAAATGGATAGAAACATGGTGGAAGCAAAAAAAAAAAAAAAGTCAAAATCATGTCAAAAATGATTTATTCGGATTAAATGCTTAATGCATGAATAAGCACTTTAAAACTGAATTACTCAAATTTACGTGCACATAAATAGGGTAACAGGGCTGCGATTTCAATTCAGAATGATTCTGAACAGACTGAAGAAAATTTGCATACAGTATGTATACACAAATTCAGACAAGTATTGAATTGTAGAATGCCACATAATGTCACAGGCCTACAATAGGTAACTTTCATTTTGATCCTGATTTCAAATGAAAACTATGACTAATGGCAGTTCTCACCTTAATATGTTCCAATGACAAAAAAGCTTGCAGCTTGTAACCATAGCACTCTTTCCCATTGTGGTATTACATGGGATGAGATAGCACCATTACTGTAGTCTTTTGGTATTTCTCACTATGTTTTTACAGCAGTCTGTGACTGTGGGACCACATTCTTGTGTAGGTGTGTGTGTGTGTGTGTGTGTGTGAGAGAGAGAGTGCATTGCAGTAAAGGTCTTTGCATGCATGCAAGTCCTTCTTGGTATTGTAAGCCACTCTATTTTCTTCATAGCCCTTGTGTCTGTCTGTAACTTATATTTGCTGAAAGCACTCTCTCTCTCTCTCTCTCTCTCTCTCTCTCTCTCTCCCTCCCTCCCTCCCTCTCCGTCTCTGTCTCTCTGTCTTACTCTCCACATTTGGTCCGTATCCTCCATGCATAATTTTCAACCATCATCAATGTGCATCCAGGTATGTGTTTGAGAGCGTGGGCAACAAGCGGATTCTCACTATCAACAAGTGCAACCTCTCGGATGACGCAGAGTACGAGTGCGTGGTTGGGGAGGAGAAGTGCAACACAGAGGTTTTTGTCAAAGGTATATGAGTCACTGTCTTTGGAGGAATCCTTCTTAAAGGAGGGAGAGGTTTTGATTATTTTCATTGTTATATAATTATAATTGATGTATTAATATATTTTAGAAATATTTGATTTATTTTGAGGGTTATGTTTTCAATATAATGATTGTGCCATGTTATTATAAACTGTTAGTATTTAGGAAATATTTTTATTTGCATGCATTAAGTTATATTGCAGATTGCAAAGTATTGTGACTGATGTGTTTGTCCAACTCAGTTGTCTCCTCTCATTTTTTGTTAGTGGGTCTTATATGTTTTTGTGGATGTTATTGTGTCTGCTGCTGCTACATTAATCCCATAATTTATTCAGTGTGCTCTCTGCTGCCCATTCTGATTTTAGACTATCACAGACTGAAAAAGGTAAGCTCTTCAACTCAGCAACGACTCCCGCGCAGCTACAAGTCTGTGTCTGTGTGTGCACCACTGAATGTTAAAACATCATTCATGCTGTTGTTTGCAAACATTTGCGTCATTGCTGATTTGTCTTGACATTGCTGAGGGCAGTGGAGAGCTCAGCAGATGACAGATATTGCCAAAAGTAGCACCTACACTATAGTCATGAAGTACCTGGGCAATCTTGGGCTTTTGTTTCTGTTGTGGTACAGTATGAAATGACTGGATGAATACTGAGCTTCCACCACATGTCAAACACTCACAAAGTTTTGTGAAATAAGTCTCATGATGTTCAGTTTAAACAGTTTGTTAATTATGCAGGCAACTACTTAAAAAACGTGGGCAAGGTTAGTTTTTAATTAAAAAAAAAAAAAAAGAAAAAGACTCAATACCCTAGTTAGCATCACTTAGTAAGCAATCAAACTATGAAACAACTAACCTGTCTAACTTCTTACTGATTAAAAAAGTCTTAAAAAGATTTGTACAAAAGTCCTGGTTTTAAAAAAGGTTCTGGTATTTCTGGGACTATCCAGAGCCTGGTTGCCTGTCACCCACATAGACCTGTATAAGAAATGGACATAGTCTTCAGGCTGCAAAATTAACTCCTGTGTTGAAGCCCCAATATTTGCGATTTGACCACCACCATGTCAATTTGTAAAAATTGAAGTTCACAGACATTACAGGCAAACATGCACCGATTAGATAATATTAGCTATTAATCACACATATGTGCTCATGTGCCATGCTTTATTGTCTAGTTTCCTCTTAATGAGAACATATTTTGCAAAACTGACTTCATGTGCCATTGACAAAGACCTAAAACTAGAAAATGAGACCATTAACTCCTCAGTAAAATGTTGACTGACTTTATAAATCAAGTGAGATGTAGGTTCATGTTCCCATAGACTTACATTAAAAGGGTTTTTTGTTAGTTTGAAACCAGTGGGGTCGCCCCCTGGTGGCAGACTGCTACTTCCATCCCACTTCTTTGACATGAATTTGTTACTGTATATGTGGCCTATAGTCACACAGGGTGCCAGTAACACTCCAGGAACTCACTGCCCTTAAGCAAAATCATTTTTAGAGATGAACTCGAGGTGATGTGTGGAGATGTGGGCCTGGATATTCTCTGGAGTTTACTGTTCATGACAAATGCACTGGGACATTGTCTGGATGAGAGTCATTCACAACCGCAGGAGGATCTTTAAAGCAGCGAGTGGGTGAACAAGAAGATAATAACTATACATTAAATTTTGGCTATTTGAAAACATGTTTTGGTTTGAAATGTCATTCATAAGAGAAACGTTTCACACAGGTATTTGTCTTCGATCAGAGCTGAAGTGAAACAGCTTACGTTCTGCATACCTACTTTTTGTGTTAAAACTTTGTTTTATTTTAAGCTGTGTCTCAGACATACATTCCTACGGGAACAGGATCCCTCTTAGTTTTTGTGGTGAAAGAAAAACAAACCTTGAATTACTCTGAAGACATCAAGCTCATTTCACAAAACTTTTGTGTGGCCTGTTATTAAAGTGCGCATGTTTGTGTGGTGCTGCGACTGTGGGTCAGAGCCTTCTGGGTTATTCATTTGGGGTTAGAGAGTATTGAGATGTTCGTTTAGGGGACTGAATGCTGACAATGACAAATAGCTGAGGCTAGCAGAGCATCAGGCATCACATCATGGTGTTACATAATGTGACTTCCACCACCCCAGGGGACTTAAAGCACCTTCCACCTCTATGAGAACGTGTGTTTGGTGGCATTGATGTGGCCTTCAGCAGCATATTATGTTGTTATTCAAATTCAAAACATGGTGTGCATATGCTGTGTGTGTTTTCTGTACTTTGAGGACACTAATATACATGACACCCACCAAGGGGGAAAACATTCCTAAACAAAAAGGTACTTGCAGGAAAAGAAAACTGTTGTATTAAATTAAAGCTGTGTGTAATGCGGCTAGAGAATTTGGTTGAAATTAGTCACATAGAATTAAAAGAAGTGTTAATTCTGTGATTGTCCAAAAAAATTAAGAAACCGGTGGCTGTCTAATGACATTCTAGTCATGGTGTAGAATTTAATTTGTCTAATTGTTATACAAGATTTCAGAAAACTGTGCATCCATAACAAATATTAGGTAATCTTTTGCATGTGCCGGAACATAACCTCCGGCAAATACATTTAATCCACTGGTTATGTCATATAAAGTCATTACTCAGAGCCTCCAGCTCTGTTTATTCCATGTACACCATACTTCTTTTTATCTGTTTCTCCACCGGTTCCTGGTCATTACAACCTTGATGATTAAGATACCAACAGTAGAACAACTTACTCCATACCCCACTGTTCTCCTCAGAGCCTCCAGTCACCATCACCAAGCTGCTGGATGATGTCCTCACTGTCGTGGGTGAGAAGGTGGAGTTTGAGGTGGAAGTGTCAGAGGAAGGAGCCCATGTCAAATGGTGAGCCGTTGTTTCCTGTGGTTGTTAAAATGAAAATACATTAGTCATTTAACAGTTAATTACTAATAATTCAAATGTTCCTGAGTAAAAGGGATTATCATAGTGACGAAAATGAAGAAACATGCAACAAAGGTGGACAAGAACTAAGGATGTTTATGTGTCTGGAGTGTCTGTATGACTGAAGAAAAGAGATTTCTTTCTGTTTTTTGCAGTTACTTACATAGCAGCACCCAAGCTTGATAGGAAGACCTGTCCTCTTTCTGCACCATTTTTAAAATGTGCCAAAACCGTGTGATCCCCAGAGACTGTAGCCAAGTAGAACACTGCAGACATGTCAGTCAGCTCTGTGTCTTGTGTGGTCACTAAAGCATATGTGTCGGTGTTTTTTGTGTTTTTTTCCCCAAGGATGAAAGATGGAGTTGAACTGAACAGAGAAACTGCAGGTTCAAAGTACAGGTTTAAAAAAGATGGAAAGAGGCACATTTTGATCATAAATGAAGCGACTAAGGAGGATATCGGGATGTACTATGCCTTCACCAATGGTGGAGAGTCAAAGGCAGAGCTTGAGGTTGAAGGTAATTCTTTATTTGTTTCAGTCACTGCTAGTGATTGACATTTTTCACAAACAATTAAGAACTTTGTGTTAGTTTGTGTCAAGGGAAAATAAAGTATTCCTTGCATCCACTCAGTGTATAGCCTAGAACAAATTTACATCATTATGTTGTCATTAAACCACGATGACAACTGATGGATTAGTGGTATACTACAAAACATTACATGACTTCATGAATAATGATAATACTTAATAAGGTTAACCCAACAATTCCCGTTAATGTAATATTCAGTATATAACATCATCGTTGCAGAGATTATAATCATTCTTGTGCACCAAACAGAGCAGTGCTCCCGATTTTGTTGAATACCGTAAATGTCTTAAAGTAGCTTAAGCAGGAAGTTATAGACATCAGTTGTGATTTAAAGTTTTCAAACAACTATTTTAGCTATGGTTCTTATATTAAGAAGTTCAAGAAAATGTACACATCAGTGGATCTTGATGTCTTCCATTTTGACAAGCATTAAAAGCAATAAATTAGTCATAGCTCATGTTATTAATTAATATTAGTCCTCTTGTATCAGTTGTTCATCACCATATTCGTCATGCCAATTTGCATTTGCATCTCCAAAACTGATGGCTGAGAATCACCTTTACCTACCGGGCTGACTCCACTGCTGCAAACCTGCAAGCCAGACTAATCTCCTAAACTGATTACAGTGTGAGAAAATGTCTGTCGTCCCTACATGCTGGAGTGCACCAGGTGGCAAATATAAACATAGTGTTCCAACCTAAATGGTTAAACAGACTCCTGCATGAGGTGCACCACAAGATTGTAGAGGAAAACCTCATTATTGTACAGTCCCACAGTGTGTCATGGTGTGACTGGCTGGTATACGCACAGGACTTAAGACAACACAGCATGGAGGGAAATTGCCACCCTTTTTTCCCAGCAGCTCACTCACTCACTCACTCACTCACTCACTCACTCACTCACTCACTCACTCACTCACTCATCGTCTACTGCTTTTTCTCCAAAATAAATGGCTTGCTCACCACTACTGTATATGTTTGATGCTCTCTTACAAACCCATGAAAATACAGGTAATTTCTACATATTATGGGTTTTGCACTGTGTATATACAGAATATAAAAAATGTATAACAAAACATTTTCATAGTGGGCTTTAAGTGCTGGTAGGTAGATTGTTTGATCTTTGGACAGAGTAAATCCAGGGTTAGTTAAACCCTAGTTTCTCTTGATTGGTAAAATAAGCTACACTATATCTCCAACAATATTTTTATTGTCCAGATACAGGAGTTATACCTTACTCTCCAAGAAAGCAATTTACTTGTAAAACTGGAAATTACATGACAATTTATTAGTGAAACTTAGAATTTAATGTCACGAGTATCCCTTTTATATTACATTATGAAGTTAATATCTGTTACATTTGCATGATAAACTAATAACAACGATGAAGCATAGAGTGACATATCTCTACCCAACACTGGTCAGAACAACTTGTATTGTGTGTGTGTGAAGCGTGTGAAGAAAAATTTGTTTGCTACACTACGTACTGATCTATGGTGTTTCTGCTTCAGATAAGGAGCTGCAGGTTCTGCAGAGCATAGCTGACCTGACAGTGAAGTCTGCTGAACAGGCTGTATTCAAGTGTGAAGTGTCTGATGAAAAAGTGACGGGGAAATGGTTCAAGGACGGCGTTGAAGTAAAGCCCAGTGATCGTATCAAAATGACGCATATTGGAAGGTAATTATGTCAGACCGCTGTTGGTTCATGTCTGAATCCCAGAAAGTTTACTCTGAGCTCTCGATGCTGCCATGCAAAGCTATAGAAAGAAAAGACATACAGACATGCATGCATACTCAAAGAAACATCATACAGCTTTCACAATAATCATGTGTCTGTCAAACTACAATATTTCCAATGTTTACTCAGAATTTCTACCCATTTTAATATTCTGTAAGCCTCTAACCATGAAACACACAAACATACTCACACACAGCACAGACTACACAGTCCAGGGTCTGGGGCGTCTTTAAGTAATACCTCCCGACAGAGCAGCATTTGGTGTGAAACAACAGCAGTCACACAAGGTTAAAGCCATTTTGTATATTTTTCACTCTGCCATATTGCCTCATGGAGTATGTTGCCTAGGCAACGCTCTTTTGCATAATTGTGGGTCACAACAATTGTCTCCTCTGTAACATCTGCCAATGTGTCAGGATCCACAAGCTGACAATTGATGATGTGAAGCCTTCGGACGCTGGAGATTATACTTTTGTCCCTGATGGCCATGCACTGTCTCTCTCCGCAAAACTGAATTTTCTGGGTGAGAGCTACATGAAAGCTAATGTAAAAAGCATATAAATCATACTCTGTATGTACAGTAACCACATCAGAATTTTAATTCAGCAGTTTTTTGTATGTATTTTATCCACAGAGATCAAGATTGATTATGTTCCCCGACAAGGTAAATGATGTTTCACATTTAAATGAAATGTATTCATTGCCATACTGTGCTATGTGAGGGTGCAGACATGTAGATTGAGTATTGTTTTAACACGAGTCACCCTCCTAGAAATCTGTCTGTAGCAGTATAGTTGTATGGACATGTATTTATAATGAGACTAGTTTGAACAGCAGGAAACCATCACACTCGTTCAGGTTGGTCCAGTATGTGGTGGTACGCTGAGCTGCAGCGACTCTGATCAACCCTCCATCTAACTTTGTAATTTTGTTAAGCAATTTCGCTTGTATAATGGCAATGAAGATCCTTCCCTTTCCTTCTGCCTGTAGTTCTAGTTCAATAATGTAACACTAATACAGCAGCTCTATAAAAACCTGTACAAAACTTTCCTGTAACTGCTAAATGTGTTGAGGGGAGAAAAGGGGAATTTTTAAAAATATTTATTTTTTTTAAGCATCTAAAGAAAGAATGTTTGCACATTAAAAAAGTCTTATTTTATATTGCAAACATCAGAAATGTGTAAAAGGAGTGAAAGGCAATGGTTCACTCTGTGTTTGGTTAAAAATTGTACATCACTGCTGTATAGGGAAAGTAGTTAAATAACTGGGACAATATCCATATCATCTTGTCTGCACATGTAATGAGATTCCCTCACTGAAAAAATCAATTCGATGAGAATTATCATGTGTATGTCAGGTTCTGAATGTTTTAAAGTAAGTTATTTAGAATCACTTTATTCGCCAGGTATGTGAAAACACTCTCACTCTCACTCATTTTCTACCGCTTTATCCACTAGGGGTCGCGGGGGGCGCTGGTGCCTATCTCCAGCTAACATAAGGCGATAGGCAGGGTACACCCTGGACAGGTCGCCAGTCCATCACAGGGCCACATAGAGACAGACAACCACTCACTCTCACATTCACACCTACGGGCAATTTAGAGTCTCCAATTAACCTAGTCCCCAAATCTGCATGTTTTTGGACTGTGGGAGGAAGCCGGAGTACCCGGTGAGAACCCACGCACCACGGGGAGAACATGCAAACTCCTTGCAGAAGGCCCCTTGTTATGTGAAAACACACGAGGAGGAATTTGAATTTCACACCCATGTACCACATACAAACATCAAACCACATCCACATCCACATCAACATCCACAATTATTACTGGTTGAACGTCATAATGGCACATGTCAGAATTATACAAACAGCATATTAACATTTGATTGTATTTGTACCCTAAACTTTGAACAGTCCGTCATCCAAATAGAGGCATAGGGGGTGTGAGGCATCGCAGAGGTCCGCGCCGCCCGGCGGTGCACTTTAAGAGCTGATATGAGTATGCAGGAATTGTGTACAGAGGCAAACTTGACCTGTCCTTTTTTAGCTCACTATCAGCAGCACAGAATAATCCAATACTTATACTCCAATAGGACTAACACCTGGGTCACACTGGCTTCATGCTCACTGTGGAACTATGCCTGGAACAGCTTTTCATAGATTAGATTGGCCTCGCTGCGTCAGACCCAGCAGTGGTGGTTTCTCATATGGTTCAAATCTCACACTCAGTTGTACACACTTCCAGGGTTAGTTAGTCAGAACCTGCAGTTACATACTGCACTTGACATATGATACATTACCCCGGCAAACTACACACGTCCACTTTTACAGCTGAGTAAAAGATGCAGTTTCACTGTTTTACAATAGTATTTATATGTATGTAACTTTCTTTCAACCAACTATGAGTTTACCATTACTGCAGCTAGACTATGTTGCTGTTATTTTCTGTATATCATAAACACACCAGCCAAACATTGCTGCCTAGAAACATCCCAAACCAGTGCAAAACAATGTGAAAACAGTACATACCAGCAAAGGGCAGATAACAAGGATGACTGACAGGGATCATTTTGATGCATGCATGCGTCTTTCTCACCTCTCCTGCTCTCTCATAAAAGATCCTCCCAAAATCCACCTGGACACCAGTGGCGGCAACAAGAACACTATTACTGTTGTGGCTGGAAACAAACTTCGCCTTGACGTTGACATCACGGGAGAACCGGCGCCCACTGTGTGCTGGATGAAGGGAGACAACGTGAGAAAAAGAACAAAGATTATTCTCATCATTCACTTCATAAACACTCAAACACACTTTAGATGTGTTCTACCTTTTGTGCATCAATAAGATTATTCAACTGTTAGACACCGAAGAGCATAGAAGAGGAGTGATGGAGTGAAACATGAAGTGGGCAGGTTGAATCACCTGTCACTGTGACAGCTGTGGCATCATCATGTGACACCAGTCTTCTCAGCAGTGTTGTTTTTCTTCTTCTGTCTGGACCTGTCTTGTATAGGTGCTGGCTGAGACAGAGGGACGGCTCCGCGTGGAGTCGAGGAAAAATCTGTGCAGCTTTGTTATAGAGGGGGCGGAGAAAGACGATGAAGGCCTCTACTCCATCACTGTGACTAACCCTGCTGGAGAGGACAAGGCTGATGTCTTTATCAGGGTTGTGGGTCAGTGGCTTGTTATCACTGTCCCTTTTTCACTTCTGATATATCTGCCTTTTGATGATCCTCTTCTATTTGGCTTCACACAGATTTCACTAGAAAACGTTAGTTAGAGAATACTGATGCAAAATGAAAACATGCTTCATGCTTCCAGCCTTTCCAGGAAGCCATTGTTTTTTTTTATTATTTGTTGTAATATGATTAAAAATGCAACACTACATAATCTTCAACTACTAGATCATTAGTCATAATTTTCTTTATTCAATTATAAAAAATAGGCTATTGTTGTGCATTAATACAGTCATGAGTTACAATTACCCTAAATTCCGAGACAACTTCATTACCAATAAACCAGACAAGATGTTCATTGTAAACAAGTTTCAAGCTTCCTAATTAGAATACATTTGTTTTTTCAGACCGAACAAACCCCACAACAGTTTTAATGATGCCTCACCAGTATTAATAAGAAAGATTTCTGATGCTGTAGTTAAACCAACTATTCTGAACTGACACAACCAGTTCGAAAAATTACAGTGATGTAATTTAAGCTTAAATGTGCCCAAAATAAAAGGCAAATTACAACATGATAAATTATTCGATTTGTTTTAAAGAAACTGTATATTTGGAAAATTCCACAGCTAACATATGTATGCTTTCTTACTGCAGTGCTTAAATACCTCTTCATCTCTCATAGCCACATATTCTGCACTTTCTCTCTCTCATTGTTCCTCTTCCATCCTTCCTCTCTTTCCATATCTAACTGTTACCTGCCTCTCCAGATGTGCCCAATCCTCCTGAGAATGTCAAATGCGTTACAATTGGCGAGGACTCTGCCACGATCACATGGGACCCTCCTGCATTTGATGGCGGAGTTCCTATTAAAGGTACATCTGGAACTCGCAGCGTCTAATCTTCACAGCTGATGTCTCCTCCCCTGGGAAAGCAACAGTAGTTTAGAAAGCTCTCTGTTTATTACAGTGCAATGTTTTTAACTCCATTCCAAAGACGATTGAGCCCTTTTTAATTACTTCACCATACGCTGATATTGCTTCCTCCAGGGTACCTGATGGAGAGGAAGAAGACTGGCTCATCCAGATGGACCAAGCTCAACTTTGATGTTTATGAGTCCACTACATATGAGGCTAAGAAGATGATTGAAGGTGTACTTTATGAGATGAGAGTGTTTGCAGTCAACAGCATTGGTGTCTCACAGCCCAGTGCAAACTCAAAGCCCTTCATGCCCATCGGTGCGTTGCCATTTGTCATTAGCTGAATGGTTAATTAACAGAGGTTTTCCACACAGTGCTCATCGAGGCAGCTTAACCTACCTGCCATTCAATACACGCTGGGTATTAATGTATTAATTAGGTCCTGTCTCTCTCAGCTCCCACCAGTGAGCCCACTCGTCTCATGGTGGATGATGTGACAGACACTACCTGTGCACTCAAGTGGCTTCCTCCAGAGAAAATCGGAGCAGGAGGCATTGACGGTTACATCATTGAGTACTGCAAAGAAGGAAGTAAATATTGCAATGCAAAAATGTACACCACATTTATTATTTGTGACTAAAGCCTGCATCAAATCTAATATGATCTTCAATCTTCAATATGATTGACAGGAGCAAAATCAATTTAATTTAATCAATTTAAATGTATTTTTAGGTACAGTTAAGAAGACACCTGAAAACCTCATCCCAAACATTTTTGCACAAACAATTAATTTCTAAACCCCTGCTGTTGTCCTGTATATGTTAATGAGCATAACTTGGCAGTTGGCGGAATTTGAAAGCTTCTTCTGAACAATGCATTCTTGCCTTCTTTTTAGCTTTTCTAAGATTTAAAAACAGGCGCAAATTTGTAAGGAATTGATTAAACAGCAGACCTGTTTAACTATACTACCAACAGTAAAAATCAAGTCTTGCAAGGCCAGAGCATATTGCCTTACTTTACATAATTTCTCACATTAGGCTTTGGTAATGGCCCCTGTATTTTAATAATAATATGATATTAATGTACAATATTATTGCAGGATTGTACAGTTGATTGATTCTTGATGAGTTTATTCGGATTGATTCTGGTTACCTGATTTTTTCCTGAATGACGCCTGATCTCAGGTGACCAGTGGGTGCAGGCAAATGAAGAACCAGTGTCTAAAAACCACTACAGAGTGAAGGATCTTCCAGTAGGAGAGAAGATGCTTTTCAGAGTTACAGCTATCAATATTGCTGGCCGCAGTCCCCCTGCCACCACCGCTCAGGCCGTCACTATCAGAGAGATTGTTGGTGAGATATGTGTTTGAAATTCTCAGTGTTTTTTTTTTTTTGTTTGTTTTGTTTTCTAACATAGAAAATTTTTTTTTTTTTTATATAAACTGTTTTAAGTAGCTTTTGTTATATTAAATAAATCTACATCTGTGCCACTGACACTGTGATCAGCCAAAAAAGTAATGCTTGGTGTAAAGAAACTAAAACAAACATCCAATTATCAAGCTTAATGCTACTGTAGGTGTTAGTCATACTACAATTACCATGTACTGAATTCAAAATGGAATAATTCCACCATGTTTTCCTATATCTCAACCAGTTATGCTCACACCTGTAACATAGCATGCTGCACATTTTACAGTGTTTATCAACACTCCTCCTCCTCCATTACCCACACATCCACAAATGTTACTGATATTTACCTCTCCTGTGTCCTCCAACCAGAAAATCCAAAGATCCGTCTGCCTCGACAGCTGAGGACCAAACTCATCAGGGTTGTGGGCGAGAAGGTGAACTTGGTGATCCCCTTCCAGGTCAGCCCTGGCTTTTTTCAGTCTACATGCCGATTTTTGTTTATACAGACTACAACGAGAGAGTAAACTGAGGCTTAATGAGAGGAGTTTGCTGGGAGGTCAAGGTATCTTTGATTATATGATGCTAAAACTCAAGTGGACAGAAAAACAAATTTAAACAACCTGTTTAAATTTTTGGTTGACCATTTTGAAAGTGGGAATGAGACATTCAATCAGTTGCAGTCTGAGTTTTTATATCAGTCATGTCCATTGTCTTTCTGTCAGTTTTGTCTCATTACTCTGATTGCAATACCTTTGCAGTGACACTTTGGGAGGAATCTATTCAAATTTACCAGAAAGGATACTTTGGATTTCAAAGTGTTTAAACTTTGGTGGACAAAGGTCAAGGTCACTGTGAGCTCACAGAATTGATTTGCTTATTACGTTTAAAAAAAGACCAAAACACGAATATATTTTAATAAATGACTTCAAGGTTTTCACAGATACAAGTAGTGACACATATTACAGCTGTATATATATATATATGGTCTGGCCAGACTTGGATGTAAACCGCAAGTTTGGCTGGTGGAGTTACACAGCTCTGAAATGTAAATCAGATGTGTAACCTTTGCCCACAGTGGAGTCAGAGCTCCAGAGACATCACAACATTTGACATAACCTTGTAAACTGTAAGAGTGAAAAGAGACTCACCTAATGTAGCAAAGGGGAAGTGTTGGTTGTAAATAAAAACGGGCGAGAAAAGCGAGCCTCAGCTGTGCTTGCTTTTTGAGGAAGCAGATGAAAGATAGTTGTGAGAGAAAGGATGTGACTACATATTGTTCCCCAGGGACAAAAGAGCACTCACATTACTCTATTCCAGTATCCTCACTGATTTAATACTGGATGTCATTTCTAACTGAATTTAAGACACATTTTACAAGAGCAGGACACCAAATAACAGTTCAACATGGTCAGAACATGGTCAGATTATGTTCTCTGACATTGACTTGGACTATGATTGTCTCATGACAGATTAGCTTTTTCTTGGAAACATTACTTTTTCTTAATTTTGTTCCTTTTTTTGTTTTGTTTTTGGTCTATTGTACCTGCAGGGTAAACCTCGTCCCATCGTGACCTGGTTCAAAGATGGCGTTCCCCTAGAGGACAGAACAGTGAGCATTCGTAACAGTGAAGTGGACACCATCCTCTTCATCCGTTCTTCAGAGAGAACCCACTCTGGAAAGTACACACTGTCTGTTCAGATTGAGAACATGTTGGACAGCGCTGACATATTCATTCAGATAGTAGGTCAGTCCTGCCACAGCACCAACACCCTGTCAACTTCACCTAAAGAGATGTTCTTCCTGGATGCATGTTCTCTCTTTCAGATTAGAGAACTTCACATGCTACACAGTTAATTACCTTTTCACTAATCTGTGAAATGTCACTTTTTTGCCTAACTTGATGATGACTCCTAATTTTATACTTCTAAGACTCAAAGGATTTGGAGTAGCAAATCATCAAAGCACTGAGTCAACTCTCTAGCATAATCCCTGCTCTGACACCACCACTGTGGAAGCCATATCATTCCTCAGTTTATGCCCTGTCTCCCATGGTCAGGTTACTGGTTGGATTATTTGGAAGGGCTTTGCTGGGATTATTTGCATGTAGACTGGGATTATGTTTGGATTTTGGTTACTCTGTCACGTCCTCTGCGGAGAAGGTTGAGCTAATGAAAGGCGGCGACTCCTCTGATCAGACGACCCCCCCCCCCCACTTGTTCTGTCACCCTACTGTTTCAGCATGAGGATTAACAGGCAAAGACAGTTGTTCTGCTCACAGTCTGTACTGTACTCCGCAGTGGAGAGCGCTCATATCAAGATTTATGGCAAAGACATTACTATGTTGTGCAGTATTTCTGTACTGTGCTGTGTATAGAACAGGCCACACAGAGAGGCTGATGATAAATGCACTGCATTCTCCTGCTATGTAATTCAGCCAGGCAAAGCAAACTCTCTCTGTTTGTCACTTTTATGTCAAGAGTTTTTCTATTTATAAATGCAGCTATCACTTCCTTCAACCTTTGTCTTTTGCTCTGCTAATCTGTCAATCCATGCTAAATCTCTCCTGCTGCGAGTGTTGATTTCTTCCTCTCGGTAGGACTACCCTGCTCCAGATGTGTTTATCACTCTTTCTCACTGCCACAGACAGCTTGCCTGCATTTCTATACAGTCCGGGAAATAAGATTTAGTCGCCTTAGACAGCATGCTTATTTCCTTCTTCCCTCTCATGATTGTCTAATGAACCTGCCCTGTTCACACAAAATCCTCAGACTCTGTCTAAACTCATCAAATCTCTTGCAACCATTTGCCCCAGAAAAGCCTGGTCCTCCCATCGCTGTGCGTGTCACAGACGTGTGGGGTTTCAACGCTGCTCTGGAGTGGAAGCCGCCCAAAGACGACGGCAACTGTGAGATTATCGGCTACACAATTCAGAAGGCTGACAAGAAGACTAATGTACGCAAGACAAGTGTATGGAAATATAGTAGTGATGTGGGGTTCAAATGAAGCAACTCAGTGGGTGCCATGTAGGACATCTGCATGTTTTGGGGTAAAAATCCAAAAATACTAGTAGACTTTTGACAAAAAAGAAAAAGAAAAGAGGTTAATGCCTGTTTGACTGTGTCTTTTTCATTTTTTAACAAAGTCATTTTCAGGTTATTTTCATTATACCTGACTGCATAATGTTTCCCTTGTGATCATTATATAGCATCCATCAAGTTAACATAAGATAGTGTTATTGATTGGAAAAACATTAACTGTCATTAAATTAAGTTTAAAATTGTATTTAGACATTATATGTTCACATTTACCCATGTGTGTGGGTTTTCTCCAGGTTCTCTAGTTTCCTCCCACAGTCCAATAACATGCAGAGATTAATTAGACAATCTAAATTGCCCGTAGATGTGAATGTGAGAGTGAATTGTTACTCGTCTCTATATGTTGGCCCTGCGATGGACTGGCGAACTGTCTAGCTGGGATTGGCTGCAGTGGCCCCCGCAACCCTCATGTGGAAGAAAAAAAAGATAGACAATGAATGAATGAATGTTCAAATTATTTTCTCATGTGAAAAGTATTATTATTATTTTATTATTTTTATTTGGGGCCCTGCTGGTGTCATGATTATCTGTTTGTCACAGCTGCAATTTTTTTTGTGAATGGTTCATTTTAAAGCAATAGGGTCAGAAGGTTTATAGGTGTGTGTGTCCCACCGTGAATAAATAAACAATAATTCCTAAATAAAAAAAAGGGACAGCTCAATTGTTTGCAAAGAAGAGATGAGACAAGACAGAATAAGACAACCACTGATATTTTCCGGCTGCTATGTAGAGGTTTGTCACGCAAAAGTTTCCATAATTTTGTAGTCATTATGTTTTATGAGTGGACATGAAGGTTGAAGAGGAGATTCTTCAGTTCTCCTCACTCTCGCTCTCTCACCTTTTGTTTGTTTGTCTATCTGTCTCCCTCACATCAGGAGTGGTTTTTGGTCTATGAGCACAACCGCAGGCCCAACTGCACTGTGTCGGACCTGGTCATGGGGAACGAGTATTCCTTTCGAGTGTTTGCTGAAAACATCTGTGGCCTCAGCGATGAGCCTGGAATTAGCAAGAACACTGCCTTCATTGCCAAAACAGGTAAGGAAATCCCTGCAGAGCTCTGTGCGACATAATGTGATAACATTGCTTTGCTTTTTCAAGGAACAGGAACAGTCCACTTTAAAAATAAACTGAGTATTATGCTATTTAATGGGTATGGTAGTGAAAAGACGAAATTATCAGGAATTAGTAATTACTTGCAAACATTACTAAAAATACATCCAGTAATTATAATATAACTATAGAACACATTAATAATATCACTAGCAAGTTGAGATTAATTGCTGGTTGTGATTAATTGCTTGAATCTAATTTAAAAGAAAATTAAATCCACTCTGATTATACTGAACAGAAATATTCTTCAACAGAGTGTTAAATAACATTTATTACTGGCCGTGGATTATGGAAGCAGCTAGGCTGGGAAATTAACACCTGCCACCAGCCAAATGCTGCTACTGTTGTGCTGTTGCATTTGTTTACTCCACCAGAACATTTGGCAGCCAACCAGCCAATCTTGTTTGTGGGAAATGTTGATCACAGCGCTCCACCTGACCTCAGGATAGAACAAAAGTCGGTTTTCAGTCATGATAATTGAAATGATAATCTGCAAATTAAAACAATTTGTTGGTCTAACAGAATGTGGTATGGCTATTCAAGGCAAAACAATACACTAGATTTTTAATTATGCATTTGTGTTTCACACAAACCTTGACCAGATTTGACACAAAATAAGTGGCACGAGCCTGTGAAATACCTCAGTGAGGGTTAAATTAAGTCATATAACAAATACACATGCAGATATTCTTCAGTAGGCATTGCATCATTACCCAAATGTTTAAGCTTGTATTATGTTCATCAGGATTGCATCCTTGGAAAATGTATCCTTCCTTGTTCAGCAACATGACCAATGCTAAATCCTCTAGACTCTGCTACTTAACCCTGCCATGCCATTTTGCACATTCACGTAAAGGCAAACCCTGATTCTTGTTGAGGTAGCGGTGACTGAGTGAATATGAGAAAGGGAGATAGACATAAATGTTTGGTAAATAAAGTGTAGTTCACTGGAGAAGCACAAACTGGTCTGCACTTTGCTACATAAGAAATAAAATAAGTAAGTTAGAAATAAACTGAGACATGTATCATATTTCTGTCCATACAGGTTTAATGTTTAACCCGCCACCCTTCATGGAGAAAGACATGAACAGATGCCCCAAGTTCACAGCTCCCCTGGTGGACAGAAGTGTGGTTGCAGGTTACACTACTGCCATCAGCTGTTCTGTCCGTGGACACCCCAAGGTATTTACATCGTCACAATGAAATTTGGCAAAGAAGCTTTTTCTTTGTTAACTACCTCTGGCCTTAACATTGATTTTAGTCGCACAACAGTTTTACTATGCTCTGATTTAGAACAGTCAGTTTAATGTTAAAAGCTCTGTCTAGAATATTAATTTATAAAGGACATTCCTCATAAATGTCTGCTCCTTTTAGATGATGTTCTAGATGTAGATTACATGTGTGAAAATTACAGTTGGTAATATTTCAGCTGCATTTTGCAAATGAAGAAATACCTAAGGCACTACATGTCCTTTCAGTCTGGATCAATTTTATCAACACTGATTTCATGATTAGTGTTTAATATAGCAAGCATACAAGTTTTAGGGGCCTGAGTGTGACAGAGGATTTTGATGCATTTGTAACAGGGGTGAATTTATATGTCTGAAGAAAGAAGAAGTGGAGCAAAAAGATCTTTGAACACATTTTTTTTCTATCCAACCAAATCAGTAAAGATTTGTCAAGTTGAAATGTCGACCTACTTTCTCCTCTGCCTCTGTTATCTCACCTTCCCAACATCTCTCACTCTCTCTGTTGCTCCTTCCTCCAACCTGCCAATTTTGCATCCTCTTCCAACACACTGAACCTCAGCCAAAGATCGTTTGGATGAAGAACAATATGATCATCGGCGAAGATCCAAAGTACCTGATGCAGAACAACCAGGGTGTGTTGACTTTAAATATCCGCAAGCCAAGTCTGTTCGATGGGGGCAGATACTCCTGCAGGGCCATCAATGATCTTGGGCAGGATGAGGTGGAATGCAAGGTTGAAGTTCGAGGTATGCTGCCTAAACTTTCTTTTCTGCACGACAAAGCTTCATCTCCTCAACCCTTAGCCTGATCTCTTGTTGTTGACCAGCGGTGGAAATTTTAGCTGCTTTGCTGCAAAAATAAATCATCCTTATTGTATTTGTCGGTTAAAGTGTCAGTGCCACAGATGACACTGAGCTTCTGTAGTTTCTTTGAACAGGATGAACCAGAGGCTTCTCACACCGATTCAAGTTTCTCTTTTTCTCCACAGTTGTACAAGAGAAAGGAGGGGAAGCGAAGAAATGAGCGACAGCACAAAACAGCAGAGGATGCAGTTGAACAGGAATAGTAATAGATTATGTCTAACAGGATAGTCATGAATAAATATGATTAGAATAGATCACTGGTGAGGTTTTAAAGGCAACCCCTCCCCTTCCTATATGCATGCTTTTCACCACTGCTATGATGAATGCCACATCAGTAAAAGGCTATAAATTCTGAATTCTTACGGCAAACTGCCATCTTGTCACTTCCTGACTGAGAGACACCACAGAATAGTGTAGTAGCGCTGCCCCACTATGACCACACACAGATGGATCCTTCTTATCTGTGAAGTGGACCTGTCACTGAGCACACTTATAAAACAGCCTTTCATCCATTACGGCTCCATGTGTTGTCTGTTTTGTGTCTGGGACATTTTTATAGGTTGGGATGAATTTATGATTGTGATGCAGCTATAGCACTGAACCCACCGCAGTGTGACCAACTGGCTGCACCTCTGCCTCTTCGCTGTGGTGTTTGGTGTGGTGATGTGTGAGCGGGGACCCATCGGACCTGTGATGGCTGAACAGAGGGATCAGTATTCAGCCAAGCATGGCCGACATCATGGAGCCACTGGGATTAAAGGGGTTCTTATACACAGATATAAACCTGCTGCATTCTCTCTCTCTCTCCTTCTTTCACTTTCTCTCTCTCACACACAGAGGGCACACATGCTGAATTAAAAACACACTCTCCTCATCTTACCCATTCCCACAAACACTCGTACTATGTATACTACATTCCTAATGGCATGACCTGTAGTGGAAGGCCTTTAGATACATGCCTTACACTCATGCACATGCAAACACAAATACACACTCCAAATCAGGGTCTCATTAGCATCACTCACCAGAGACTAATTAATGCACCCATCAACACTGCCCTAATTAGCTCTCCCACGTCATTACTGAGCAAACGAATTACCGCTAATTTACACACCCGCAAAACAAACACAGCACCGTCTCTGCTGGGAGAGTCCACCACGGCTCGCCTCACTCACCAAATTAAAACCTCACTGATGTGCTGTAGCCCCAACCGCCATCCCAAGTAACTCCGCCCTCCCTTACACACGCCCCTAACACCATCATTGGAGGAATGATCACATCGGAGACAAAAAGCATAAGTTCTGATATGTCAAAAGTTTTCAGGTGTATATCAGGCCTCCTCTGAGGATGTGAGTGCACTTCACTCTCCAGGCCTAATCCACCACTGACATCCCCAGGTCCTCCACTCATGTCTCTCCAGCAGAGGGGGTAAGAACACAGTAACAAAGATCACATCTGACCATCATTAAAGTCTGAGACATAATTATGATTGGCAGGTTATATAGTATTTTACATTAGCAATGCATCTGAGACTGAAGCATAGAACCTTCGCAGTATCCAAACACATGAGGTCCCAATCCTGACTCACCTAGAAACAAGCAGCCCTCCTGAGTACAATATGTTGCATTTCCTCCTTTACTTAGTGGCATGCTGATAGAGGTAAGTTGAAATAGGGTGAGGACACAGAATGCCCAGATAAAGTGGGGAAAATCCTCCAGATACCTGAAAGTAGGCCACAATTGGCTGCACAAGTAGACCTGCAGTGCAGCACAAAACTTAGATTTTGAACCTTGTCAGGAAGGAAATAACTCTGCAAGAGTATGTGGCTGTGTGGATTATGTGAGGTGTATTAATAATCTTATTGCCAGTTGACCTGAGATACAGCATGGCATGTGACACTGCTGACTGACACATTAAGCGGTGATAAAGGTATGCTGCATCCCAGTTCGCATTAAAGGTTTGGGAAAAAAAAAAAACAGCGCATAACCTGCAACTGAGCTTTACCCTCTGCTCTTACTCTCCAAAATTATGTTCACTTGCTAAGCAATGTATCTGATGGCATCATCCACGAGCCCTAAGAAACGCATACAAGTTGTAAAATACTAAGGTCAGTGTTGTGTGTCTATGTGTGAGTGTCTCTCTGTTTGCATTAAGTTGTAAGAGAGGGGAAAACAAGAGAGAAATTAGTTTTGACCTCATTCCCTGTGACACACCTTAAGGCTCTTTAAGTTTGTGATGCTTGAATGAATAATTAATGGGGAAGCATGTCAGCCCAAGAGTAAACCATCAGCCTTTTCAAGTGCACTGTATCTGCTGTCTTTCCAATATTAGAACAGACCTGTCTCAGACGAAGACGAGACAAAAGAGAGTGACAAGATAAGTCTTACCACCAGGCGAACGGCAGGCAGAATCAGTGGGGTGCGAGTCGTCCTGTGTCTGTGTGCATGGCATTGTGTGCATATTTGTGTGTTTAAGACAAGAAAGACAAGAGCTACCAGAGAGACAGAAACAGAGCTCTTGAAACAGTAGATGGAAGAAACTATAATTATGCAAGTAATTATACATGAAATCACAGTCTTAGAGAGAGAGAGGAAGAGAGAGCAGAAAAGAGGAAGAGCACTGGAGAGTCTCATCCGTGTAATTACAGTATACGAACTAAATTAAAGAGAGGAAAAATACACACTTATGATATAGGACCATCTACCTGTTTTCTTAGCATTACTGTCAATGTCCTTATGTCTGCTTTTGAGCCACTATGTCCTTGCTCTACCTGTACCAAAGGGTAACTGGTCTTGACATCACCCATAGCCATGTTCATGTTTAAATGGACGTTCAGAGGCATCACATGCAACTAGGTTCCTATTGGATGATACCAACTTTCAATCACACTGGCGTAAACACATATGTGCCGTACTTCATCTACATCTACATCTAACTTCCTCTAATTTACAAAATAAACATCACGTTCTGTAGAGATCCAGCGGCTGATGTCCCATAATCCCGTCATGCTGGAATCATAACAATGTCATTTAGGCAGGAAGCCATGCTATTCAAGTCCATACAAGTATATACCAGGTAACATATATAACAGATAACACGTCAATCAACTTGTCTCTTCACTGGCTGGATTCAAAGGGAAAAAAGGTCAAGATGGAGGATAGCTGTTGTGCCCCCAGATACCAAAATGGTAGCAAGCAAAAGGCAAGCATTTTTCTAGATCACCAAAGATCCTGAGAGATGGCAATGTTAGATAACAGCCAAAAAACGCTCTCAAAGCAAGAATAGATGGAGGAGTGATGCAAACCCACAGGCAGTAGATTAGTCCACTTGTGTAATGATCACTTCATGTCAGGTACAGAATCGAACACATTCCCACTTTAATAGCTTGTTGATTTTACTTAATTTGCAACGTGAAAGTGCTCTTCAGTGTAGGATGAGGGATGTCAGGTTACTGCATGTCTGAAATTTTTTCCACTCCAGCTGTTTCCATAAGTGTCAAAAGCACCCAGGGGCATTATAAGTGTCATATACTGTAAATTCAGTCTGACAAGTTCGGTGATATATTCCTCAAGCTCATGGGATTTTAAGTGTGCAATGACTTGTGATGGCTTTAAACCAGCACTGGTTTTGTTTATTTTTGCAGAAAAATTTCCTGCTACCATGGAAGTGTAAACAAATAGAGACATGTGACATCTGGAGATCTAAACAAGAAACAACCAACAGAGACCACCAGGAAAGTGTTTACTGATGTTACAAATCAAGTAGGAAGAAGGATAATTTTCCCATAGAGTTAAAGTATGCTGAGTCATTTCCTAGTTGGCTTCAGAAGGGAACCCAAAGATTAGATCCATTTGTTTCTGTACGTACGTTTTACCGCACACATATAAATGAATCACAAAGACTTTTGATCCTCATCTGCTGTATTTTTTCTCTATCAGGGTAAAAGTGTACAAGCTGCACATACAGTACATTTCAGAAGAACAACTTCATGACTGATAGAGACAGCTTCATTCACACAGAGCATGACTTACTTAATAAAGAATCTCTTATCAAAATATTGGCTACACTCAGCAGGTCTGGTACTGGAGTTCAGTTGGAGTACATGCAAAGTTCAAGCCTCAGGTCGAGGCCATATTTACACATCTCTTTTCAACATTTTGCCTTCATCTGAAGTTGACGTATTGAAGAAAGGCCATGAGGAGAGAGAGCAACGGTGATGCAAGAGTGGTTCCTAATTGGAGCTAAACTGTAGATATGATTACACAGTGAGAGACTCTGCGCGGATCACAAAGCCACAGGGACAAGTTGTCAAAAACAAAAACTGAGGCTGAGATAAACTTCAGTTAAAAACAAAACAAAAAAATAGATGAAAACCTGAAACAATTCCAAACAGTGAGATTTGGCAGAACTGACAAACAATTAGATGTCAGGTTTTCAATGGGGATAATATTGAAAAAAGTTTTTCCTTAGCCATATGGGAAGCACGATAAGCAATTAAACCCAGACATCCCTCTCCCATTCCACCTATTTCATAACTGCCAGGTGTATCTGAAGCTGTTAGGACACATATTCCCACTTGTTTGCTCTGGGTCTTTCCTTGAGTGTGTCCAGGTGAGATGAGGAGAAGATGAGGAGTTTCTTTCAAAGGAATTTCAAGATCCCTACGTTTCAGTCCCAACCAGTCTCAACAGAGTTGATTTATTTTGGCTGCTTTTATTCATGATCTTGCTGGAATGAGAGTAAGAGATAGTTTGTAGATCTCACCAGTAATTCCAGAGGTTTACTTTCCGGAGTCACTCTTTATCATGTATATTCATTCAGTACAAGAAATTTTCCTCTGCTGTTCCTTCAAAAAAGTTTCTGGTGATCTGAACACAACTCTAATATCTTCTTCACTCATAGAAATGTCCATCAGAGAATGTCCTTAAAACTTGAAGATGAGCTGAAGGTCAACCAAAAGAGATATGTCTCCACTTGTTTGAAGCCTGTCCCTTAAATAGTAGTCACTTTCTCTTCTGTTAACACTGATGATACAGAGATCCTTTCTGTCAGTGTGGATGATTGTGAACAAAGTCTATAGTCTTAAATGAAAGTTTGGTGAAAGCTTTTATGAAGTGAAATTTGAAATTTGATGAACGCTTTGAATGTCTTGAGCTTGTCAGATTGAGTTCATCTTCCATTTTCTTTCCGTCTTATCCCTTCTCTGCAGCTTTACACTGAAACTCAAAGAATACAGTTTTTTAAGTGAAAAGAAAGAGTTGAAGATCTCATCTTGATTTGACCAACTCAGACCAATGAAGTCTCATAATAACTTCATCTGGTCCAAAAGACTGTTTTGCCCAGGCCACTCTCAAAACCGTATTCAGACATTGTAATGTCTTCTGGGTTACAAATTTTGTTAAGTTATAAGCAAGAGAAAAACAAAGGTGGAATGAAAGGTGAAATAAGACTGTATTTAACCCTTTAATGTTGTAGGATGTTATGTAGAGGTGAGAACATAGGTTTGGAGAATACATTTAGCCAACGGAAGATTCTTGTACGTACCGTGTGGGTGCACACTTGCGTGCCTTTGTGTGTAGGTGTTTAATGTTTTGGCAGACACAAATGACTCACATATTGCGTATGTAAATCCATCTGCGTAGTGTGAAAGGAAAGCAATAGCAGTCTGAAAATCATGAAAACATATGCGAAACACCAGTGAACTGCACAGATAAAGACAGAGAGTGGTTTAGACACTTAACAGGATGGCAACTGCACAGAACAAAACTACAGACTAAAATATTACATTGTAATCAACTCCTCACTGAAGTGTCACTAACTGATATAGGATGAGCTTTACAAAGAGTAAGATGAGGATGCAGAGATGGTTAACAAATTCTACCTGTAGTTAAAAAAATCTGAAAGAAAGAAAGAAAGAAAGAAAGAAAGAAAGAAAGAAAGAAAGAAATAAATCCCTGAGAACAGAAATTGCTGTGGGTCAGTAGTATTAACTTCAGTCAGTTACAGTATGTAGGCCTACTGGGATTATGTGTGATGACTAATCTGCATGGTCATGAAACAAACAAGGTCTACAAGGCCATTTCAAATACAGATGCAGCCTCAGGTGCATCTGCCATTTGCACTGCTCCATCATGATGTCTCTGCTGCATACGCACAGACACAGACACACACAGACACAGACACACACACACAAACATACACAGGTTTCCATGACTTCTGGGGACATTGAATTGACTTACATTAATTTGCTGCAGACTTACTTTAACTTTAACCATAATTACTAGTGCCCTAACCCTGACCCTGACCCTGACCTTAATCTAACCCTAACCTAACATGTCTAATTTACATTACAGGGACTTGATTTTTGTCCCTATAAGGAAGACAATAATGTGACTGTGTACACATTTTTAGGTCCCCACAACAAAAGTTATACCAGGTACACAAACTGTTACATGAGACAAATGCAGACTTTGGGAGTATGTCGGCACAGATCATGATGAGAAATGGTCAGTTAGTGTCTGCATCCAAAACACTAGTGATTTCACAGTTTCTTTGTGTTCTTGTGGTGGTTACAAACTGAATGATTCATATTTGAAATGGAGTAAAGAAAATCAAATAACCGCAATCCCAAAGAAATATGGAAACGATGCAGTAGATGTGCACAACCCTTGATCTGAGTGAGGAAGAAGAAGACTGAATTTCTTGTGTTTATCCAGTGGTGTCCACTGTTTTTCGCCCATTTCCATATATTGAAAGCCTTAATCCTAATCCTAAGGTGTCTTGTGTTTTATCTAAACTGTGTGGGACAAATGATCCAAGTTGTCTGTCCTCTGTGAAATACTACAAAAATGGATCAGTCACAATTGCTGTGGTCTACATCATACACATACATATGTATGTCAAGCTTGTTGTACCATCAGCTCTACTGCAAATAGGGCCCAATAAAACAACAAAACAACCAAGTGTCATAATAGAATGTGTTTTAAATCAGTTTGTCAGTGCATAAAACAATAGAGAAAAAGGGTCTGGCAGAAACTTTTGTACAAAGACAGAGAAAAGAAACAAGATAACACTCATGGCAATGTGACAGAATACACACTGCTTGACACTTGTACAACATTAATCTGTTCCTTCCATTAGAATGAAAACATCAGCCCCAGCTTCATATATCCTCTAAACATCACTGAACTTTTATTTATAGCATTTTCCTTTCCCCTCATATGACGAGTGGCTGAAAGACGCTCAAAATCCCACCACACGCAGTGGAAAGGCATGAAAGCTTCACGGGGAAGACCGGGGCTGTTCTGAAGACAGCCAAGGGGGCTTGTCCTCCTTTATTAGCAGCTTGATTTTCACATATCGTTAGGGTGCATTTTTCAATTTTGTCAGCCCCCCGATTGTGTTCATCTTGTTCTCACTGCATGTGTTTGATCATAATGTCTTCAACTCTGCTGGCTCCTTGTCATTAACCAGGAATCCTGCAACTGTTGAAGTTGTCACCCCAGTCTGTCACAGAACCTCCACAAACACAAATACACACTCACAAACATACACACTACACAGAGAAAATGAAATTGGCACCACTAACTACTAATCTGTGCACTTGAGTAGTTTTTTGAGTATTTTTTTTTTCTCTCAGGCTTCTCTGCAATGGAAAACTCCACTGTTGAATTATATTCGCTTACTTGTCTTCAAAAGACTGAGATAGCTGAACATTTTATTCATTTCATGCCACTGGTCCTAGGGGAATAGAACTTTTAACTGTATATTTTGCTTTCATCTGCACTGTGTTATTGTTTTTGGTTATAACATACTACAAGTTATATTTTTCTATATTACCACACAATGTTTTATGTGTGCTTCCTCTGATTTTGAGGTCTCGTGCTTTTGTTAAAAGGAATTCATTTGCTATCACAGTGTGAAGAAAGAAAAAGGCGTTGAGGGCTGTACCATTAAAACAATGACACTGATTTTACTTTACTTGCCAAATTAAAAAACAAAATCAGACTGCCTTATTTGAAGGGACAGAAAAACTGCAAGCAGTGGAAAGAAATGCAGGGAATTTAAAAAAAAACAGTTCAGTGTAAGGGAAGAGAGACTGAAGATTGTCTTGGTTCAAGAAAAATAGTGTGTGATGTTATTAGTTTCCCTATGCTTGTATGACCACATTCTCACAATTAGATCCTTCTGATAAAATCAAAACTTTTTGGCACATCAGAACTATGGCAAGACATCAATTATTGCTGACAGATACAAAATAAGACAAATTAAATTTCACAGTTAATAGCACTTTTTCCTCTGCACGTCCCTCTTTGGCACACGAGCAAAGTAAAGTCACACAAATCATTACTGTTTGCATTTCTGCAGCAAAGTTTTCTTGACACCCCTTGTCTCACTCTGCTGTCACATTCAAAGCCTAAGAAGCTACTCTGATATATGCTTCAAAAATAAATAGCTTTTAATAGTCCTAAGATGATAATGTCACTCGCTAAGCATAGTCAGGTTGTGAATTCCTCTTAAATGCATTTTTTTCTTCCCATGCATTAATTAACACAAATAAAATCATGGTGAAAATTACAGAAATCTTTATGCAGCTTATATTTTTGGCCCTGCCAATCCTCTCTCTGAAAACGGGTCTATCAAGGCTGGTAAATGAGGCAGTAAATATCTTTACATAATCTATGGAATGGTCAGTGCTCTGTATTTATACAGCATTTTCCTGGTCTTGATGACCACTCAAAGTGTTTTACACTACATTTTGCCATTCACCAATGCACACCTATATTAATGTGCTGCAGGGACAGCTGCCAGGAGCAGTTCAGTGTTTAGTGTCTTGCCCAGGGATACATCATCATGTAGTCTAAAGGAGATAGGGATTGAACTGCCACCATTCCAGTCAAAAGATGGTCCGCTAAATCTACTAAGCCACAACCATTCCTTTATTATACTAAAATTTAGCTTGGAACTCTTTTAAATGGGGTTATTGACTCATGCCCTGTCTCACACAATTTGTACGTTTTTAGAGTGTGAAAGCAAACAGACTACCTGCAAAAAACACACATGTGCTTGGAGAACAGGCAAACTTCACACAGAAAGGCCCTTGGTCGAAGGGGGATTGGAACCAGTCACCTTCTTGCTGTGAGGCAAAAGTACTAAAACCACTACTCAGCCGTGTGACCCTTTTTAAATAAAAAATGCTTAATTGTGTAAATATACATTTATTTGTATTTATTTTTTTGTTAAACTTCTCATGTGGTGATGCTGTACTTGTATTGTCCAACTTTAGTGAGTGGTGTTTACATAAAAAAAGGAGAAAAATTTAGCAAATGAGGTTGAGAAGCTATTTTAATAGCTCATTTAATAGTTCATTTAAGCATTGAAAACAAACCCATTGCTCCTCCAAAATTAAAGCAGAATTTAAAAATCAGTGGTGGCTAGTACCTGCAGCAGGGCCAAGCGCAGTCAGAAGAGTGCTGCTGTGACTGGACTCCCAGGTTGCCGCTCACTTCAGTCTTACTTCAGTTCACATCATCAGGCTGCATCCCAGGAGAGGAGTCAGAAGTTTGACAGGCAGGCGTGCTGCTGAAACACTTGAGAGAGGACAAGCTCAAGGTAAGTCATGCAGGAGGAGAGGAGGCTTGGGCATTGGGTACTTGGCCATAATCGTGTTTGGTTCCTGCATTGAGTGCACAAAGAGAGAATGCAAACATGCACAGACACACATGTTCAAGACAATCAGCTCACAAAGTCACACAGCCAAAACCTCTCAAAGCCATGCATAGAATACACAGGAGCAGTCATGAGATGCTGGGTCATATGTTGTGTCCAATGCGATAATATAATGTCTATGTCATAGAGTATGTGAATACACAGTATATATCCATATAGGTTGACTGCAACAACAGTCTATAATGAGTAGAAGTGAAGGGAGAGAGTAAAATGGTGTGAGGGAGAAAAAAGGTAGAGTGAGGGGACAAGTGCTGCAGTTTTGAAAGCATTTGGCTCAGTTCACATAGTTGCCATGGTTTCGAGATGTTTCCATGGAAATGCTAGCTGCCAATAAAATGAATTTGAGAAGGATCTTTGCAGCAGGTTGGCAGGAAGGTGAGAGCAATGCGGGAGAAGGGGAAAACAGGAGCGACAACAGCGTGGGGAGGGAGGAGAGGGGAGGATGAGGAAGAGAAGGAAGACCACTCATTTCTCTAATGCATCAGTTACTTGCATGGGCAGATAACAAGGGGAAGAATTTAAGAAAAACAAGGTGAGGGGGGGAACATGCCATGCGATGGAAAGTAAAAGTCATAGAGACTATTTCAGTCTGGATGGGTTGCCATAGTAACCATGGTCTCACAACACAGAGAGCAGGTAAATACATCAGAGTCTGGTGGGTCACTGATTAACATGTGCGTGTGTGTTAGAGAGAATGCAGGTGAAGAGCGTCTCTGAGAGCATGTGCATGAGAAAGTGAGAGTGTGTGTGTGTGTGTGTGTGTGTGGGTGTGTGTCAAAACACTTTCCACTAACTCTCTTTCATGGAAGTGGAACCAGTGAAGGGAGCTAAATGCATTAGCAGGGCACCGACTCTGACGCACATTTGTTTATGTGTGTACATGAGTGTGTAAAATCACAATGTCTCATACTTTAGCTGCTCCTTCAAGGGCTAAACAAGTCTTTTAATGTGTGATCCCATTCCCCTGCTCCACAGCATCCTCTGTCCTCATTTCCTTCGTTCATTCGTTCTTTCCTTTCTTACCCCTTCCTCTCATTACATCTCTTAATTTTTTTTTTACTCTCTCTCTCTCGCTCCCTCTCTCTCTCTCTCTCTCTGAAGGACAGAGGTATTCCCACATTTCTCAGTCACTATGGCAACGCTGCAGCAAGAAAGAAAGAGGCCGCAAAAGGAAGGGGGTGGTGGGGATGAAGGGTGTAGGGGTGCAGGGCAAAGCTGGGGATGTGTTAACAATGCTAATGCTACTTCGCTGATCATCAACTAATCACCCACACCAAACGCCTGACACAACAATCCCCCAGCTTCCTCCCGACTCCAACATTTATTTCCTTATTCTCAATTGTATTCCTCTCTTTCCATCCTTACTATTCTCTTGCTCATGTCCACGTCCTTTTCCCTGTGGTATAAAAAGTCACTATCCACATAGTGTTGTCATTGTTATCATTTTTATTACTGGATCATTTAGCTGGCAATGTTGGTATCCACGGCAACCCAGAGAAGTGTCACTAGCTCCTTGGTGAATACCAATATAGACAAGCATCCATCAATATCCCAATGACTCATTATCAGCCTAATGGTGAGGCTGTTGCTGTCACAGTGGACTATAAATAATGTCGTCTCATTAGGTAGCAGTGCTGCCACCACTAGTCCATGCATAAATATGCCGAAAGTGTACAGTGTTTGCGCATAGGTAGGGCGCCCCTGCATGGTTTGCTTTCAGTTTTGCAGCTGCGTTTAACAACCAGGCAGTATGACTGCGGGTAAGGCCTAGTGACTTTGTTTGCAGCAGTGGTGGAAGCATCCAAGCCGAGGCTGAAGGGACAGACAGGCAGCTGCACTGGAGCCCAACAATGGAGGTTGACTCAATAAAGCAGATAGTGAAGTAAATAAGGCTCTTGCACTCTCTCACATAGGTGTGTGACTACATGGCTCTGCCCCATGTCTGCTGTCAATATCCCTATGTGTTTTCACACTCACAGAATGCTACACACACAGGGAATCCTGGAGGACTGCAGTGGCTGCTGCTTGTCAGTACCCCACATAGCAAATCGATGGATTGAAGACGCTGATGAGACCGAGAGAAAAAGAGAGATTCACGCCAAACCTTTTCCTCGAGTCATTACTGCAACTATTTGAATCATTTAGCACTGCAGCATAGGGATGGAAATAACTGGTGGCAGCACTGACCATGTGCATGAGGTGACACACTATACAGTACACTGTACAAGTGTGAGTAAACACATCTTCGGCACAATATATGTCATTACATCCACAAATTCACACTGATAAAAGGAAGACAGCTTCTTTACAGTATGTAACCAGGAGACACAGAGAGGAAAGTAAGAGCAAGTTGGGGTGAGGATGGGAGAACTGAAGAGAGGCTGACTCTACACAAGCAGCTGCTGTTTGCATGTCAATCATCTCCAATCCAAAGTTTAAGAAATCTGAGTGGCCTCCTAATTCTGCAAGGCTGCATGATAAGTTATTGCATGCTGACTGTCTGTCTGCCGGATGCTAATGCATTGATAATCGCATCATGCTTGTTGGTACAGATTGTCTGGAATGCACAATATTAGAGATAATTAACTGACATATAGTGGGCTGCAATCCAGCCTGGCTCTCATCCCCTTTGTCAGAGTCTAGTCAGATGGCAGGGTTCGAGCTCTATAGAAACGGATGTATGGATTTGAGCCCAACGCCAGGGTCCAGACTACAGCCTGTGATAGTGTAATATCAGAAGTCAACATACTGTAAAACACTGAGAACCACAGAGAAGACTCTGGCACCTCGTTAAAGAGCTGGTTTTACTGCACTCATGCTCAAATATGTTGACTGGTGGACTGGTGTTTCATGCTTCCACCGGTGTCTTACAAAACATATGCTTGCTCTTAGGGGGGGAAAAAGATCTCTTCATGAATAGCTGTGTATGAAATGGTGTCCCTGGGTAAATCCTTGTTATTAAAAACGTCTTGTGTTGTTTGCTAGATTTTTTTTGACCTTCTCCTGGGATGACATTCTCTGCTTGGTATAACTGCAAACAGTGTCATACCTGCACTTGTGTATGAGCCACAAGTGGCCCAAGTGTCATTACATTACAGAAGTTACATTACAGTGTGATAGAAATGTATCACCATGTGGTGGAACATTGTATCTCCCATGTTTTGAACCTGGCAACGTCAATACGAACAAATTAGCAAATTATGGAAAATGATGTTAACATGTTAACTGCCATCCACAGCACATGATTTTAAGTTTGATAGATTATTTTGCCACATTCTGGTTTCTGAACATGTGAACATGTTCTTTTAAGATTTCTAATAAAGCAGGAATACTTAGGAAAGAATTGATAAGTGAAATTTGCTAATGTTCCAAGTTAGTTGTAGTGATTTTTAGATTTTAGATCTAGGCCATGCAGCGAGTGGTAGATTCATCTTTCCATTTTTTAAAAACTTTACAAAGTGAGTCCTCCCTGACAACAGCACACAACCTAATTAAAAAGAAAATTGTATGACCAATAAGAGCCTGATGCAGATGACTGATTATGCCATAAGCATGTGCCATTTAATCATTTTCATCTGAACTGTTAAGTTTCACACGTCAGTGATTATTTTGTCACCTTTAAGTGTGCCCATACATATACACATGACATATGTTAGTTACAATGGCACTCTGCCTTAATAGAGTATGGAAGATGTGTCATATGTTGTACGTGTGATCAGGTCTTCACTCCTTCCCACTGCCTCCACCTCCCTCTGAGTTGCATTACCTCTCCCTATAACCTGCTTTCTAATCAATAACTTATCTCTTGATGTTGATTCTCTACCCCCACAGGAAAACAAATGTCCTTCCACAGGACAAACAAAGAGAGGGGAGGATGGAGGAGAAACAGGAGGGAGGGCAGGTAAAGAGTTAGGCAGATAATTGAGAAAATACTGTAAACCCAATGAAATACCTAAGTTGCCTGCTGTGATAAAGAAGAGGAGAAAGGTGGAGAGGAGGTGGGAGGCAAAGGCAAGAAGGAAAGGCCGCGAGGTGGTGAGGTGAGAAGGATTGAAAGGGTAGCTATGGGATGGATGATTAGCCCCAGTCTCCAAGGTTACACTTTATGACTGTATCGCTGCAGAGCAGGAGAGTAGTGAGATGGGGGAAGAGTGAGCAGGTGGGGGCAGAGGAAGGGTGACTCGGTCTGTTCATCACACCAGACTGAATTAAAGAAGACAGAGGGATCTTTTTCTGCCTCTGACCTTCACATTCAGGACTAATGCCAATCGTGACCTCTGGACGACGAAAACCTCTCAGAGTAACTACACTGACGACAATGCTGCCAACGCCAACACAGCATGAGCACCAGAGCAGAAAACCTGAGACAAATGGCAGCAGAGAGGAGAGTGACATGCAACAGGCCCCACAAGGGGAGAAGCAGGGGGACAAATCTCTTAGATTTAAGTGTACTACAATTCATTAGGAGAGTCAGAAAACGGAAACAAGTTGTGGTATATAATTAGGACTGCCCTCCTTCTTTTTTTTATCTTCCTCCTTTTATCCTCCTCCTTCTACTAGTTTGTTTTTCCACAGTTCCCCATGCAGAACTTACCCCCTGCCCATGATAAAAAGTCATGTTTAAAGATGAGTATGCAGCATTTTGCTTAAAAACAAAGTATAGATTATCCTATCCATCCATTATCCACCTGAAACAAATTCTGCCAAATGTCTGATTTTTAAGTGGGCAGAGAGTTGAGTGAGGGGGAGCAGGAGGGAGGGAGAGGACAATTAAGGCAGTGCAGGGGGTGTGGTCCAGCAGTGATGCAAGCATTGACTAAGAAAGTCAGTGACAAAATATGAATGCTGGTTTTAGTCCAGAGAGAGACAGTAAATATGTATTATTTCAATATTTTACACTAAACTGGGGGTGGGACAATCAGTTATCAAAAACAGCAGTAATGGCAGACATGGCACTTAATAAACAAGGCTACATAAGGTTAGTAAGGCTAAATGCCATGCAGACAGACAAAAAAAAACATTCAAAAACCACAGTGAATGGAAGTTCAAGTATCTGAATTTCTATAAATCTATCTATATCTATAAATTTTATGTTCTTACAATAATTTTTTAGTAACTTAGCCTGAATGTCTGTGGTTCTGATTTTGAGCTTTGAATAATGCGAACCAGCAAATAATGCAGGCTACTGAGTCTTGTTCCATGCATGAACATAGCCAGTGTAGCCCAGGTGTTAGTACATTTTTTTAATTGGAAACACCATGCTACTTGTAGTGAGCAAGGGACGAAGGCTCACCTTTAAGAAGACATTCACTGAAAAATCTAATTTCTGATGTTTTTTGGTGTGTCCCCATGTCCTTCTCGTATCTAAACATCACTAAAGTGTCACAATAAACACTTCAGCCACTTTTGAGAAAAAATGGCTTCTCTGTTAACATGTGCTCGAGTAAGTGGTTTTGAAAAGTCGAGTTTAGTTACGTAACTAGCACATTTGCTGTGCAACGAACCCTCCCCCAACAGCTACTCCCAGTCATGGGTATGGACATTAAACCTGAAGAAGAAGAAGCACCGCGGAGCAGTCAGTCAGCTGGTAGCTGGTCAATCACAAGAGACTCAGTGTTCTGGGGGGCCAGCATTAGCTCAGAAAGTGCCTGAGCAGAGGCTGGCAGAGAGCAGCAATAAACTGGCTTAATCTGAAGAGACTATGAGGTTTTTGACCATAAATATTTAATTGCTCTAAGTAGACATCAGTAATCTATATTTTTGGTTCAAAAAAGACCATTCTATGTGACCTTTATCTTCTGCTCTGCTTATAAACATCAGCGCACAATTCCTCCATACTCTACCTGTAAGATGCATGCTTTGGACTGACTGTTTTGTCATACAGAAATCATGCAGTGTGTTCCAGTCTTACATACAGTATGCACTTGCTGTTCTTCCCTTAGATTTTATAGAGTATGTCAGTGAGGAAAAAATTATAAGCTTGACCACGGGCTGCACCCTTGAAACTATTTATGTAAATGGAGGGGGTGTCACTTCAGCACATCTACACTTGACTCCTGTAGAAGGAAAGGCACTTGCATTTTCTACTTGAAGTTTGTGCATCCATGCAGAGAACATGTTACACATGTTACAACGCAAACACAAATTACACGATGCAACTCAAACCTGCACACTTCATCGTGGATTTTGCTGGGGCGTCATTAGAACATCGCCTGTTTGCATTTTTGCAGCTGCTGCTCTTAATGCACACACCAACACAAAGGCTGGAGGAGTAATAGGTGTAACTGGATTAGAATAATCTGATTACAGAATGTACTGAATCTTTAGAAGAAAAAAAACAGAAAACATAGTTTACCAGGTTGGCAAACATGTATAAATGCTTCCTAATCAACACATAAAAGCTGTTTGGGGGTGAAATAAATTACATAAAGTAGTTGCAGCAAATACAGTTTATCTCTGTTTATGAATGGATGTGAATGTGAAATAAGAAAAAAAAAATGGATTTGTAAAGTAATTATACATTTTTTTGTGTGTTTCGGGGAGTTGTGACTTGATTTTCATACATGCAAATAACTAAGATGTAACGTAACAACTGTTTGAAAACTTTTAAATCAAGAGTGTTTTAAGAGTTGGGTCAATCAACTCTTCGAGAGAACAAGAGACAAAACTGTAAAAGTCTCCAGTTTTGAAAATTGCAGACAGTATTTTGTAAGTCTCTCAGATCTGAATGCAACTTATTAAAATGATACAGCATTTTAAAGTTGTTCTCACAAATCTTTGTTAACAAAGTTGGCATTGCTCTAAGTCCACTACTTTATTCCAAATCTCAACCCCTCAACTCAACCATTAGATTGCTGTCATGAAATCTTCCTTATAACATTTAGAGTTTTGAGTCAAATGCTAAATAACTATTGGATCTATCAGATTTTTGTTGATTTTTATCCAGTCCAATCAATACAAAAAAAAAAAAACATTCTAGCACAGCCTGTAAGAAACGCTAGTATTGCTGTAGACTTGTTATTCGCCCATTTATTTTCTTGCAATACTGTAAGATTTTACCACACCAGTTTCCAAGTCAAGTTTCCTGGCCTTCACGTACAGTTCTGGTTGAATGTCAATCATTTCATTCATTTAATGATTGTTTCATTCCCAATTGCATTATTGAACACAGATTAACCTGGTCATGAATAATTTTGTAGGGCTGCAGTTTTCAGTGAAAGCTCTGAGGACACTTCCTTTCCTCTGCCTCCAAACCTTGTGTCTTCTTCTGTGTCCTAATGTAGTCCTTCACAACATCCATGACTGTTCAACCTGAACCTTACCTCAAATATTTCATCCCTGTCCACCCTGGTCACTCACAATGGAAATCTCGGTAGCTTTAGATCCGCCACCTCCAGCTTCACCCACTGTCTCCAAGCCATGGATCATGTCAGGTCTCACTACTGTCTTGTGGACCTTCTCTTTCACTTTTACTGCTATCCTTCTGTCACACATCACCCCTGGTATTCGTCTCCACCCACTCCACCCTGCCTGTACTCTCTACTTCACCTCTCTTGTGCTCTGTCCATTGCTTTGGATGGTTGACCAGGTATTTAAACTCATCCACTTTCACTACCTCTACTCTTTGCATCTTCACCATACCAACTGTCTCACTGTCATTCAGACACAGATATTCTATATTCTGTCTTGCTCCTACTAACCTCTATTCCTCCTCTCTCCAGTAGTATACCTCCTTCCCAGACTCTCTTCCAACTGTCACCTACTCTCATTACAGATTACAATATCATCTGCAAACAGCATAGTCTACAGAGACTCCTGCCTGACCTCATTTGTCAACCTGTCCATCACCATTGCAAACAAGAAGGGGGTCAGAGCTAATCCTTGATGTAATCCCACTTTCACCTTGAACCCATCCATCACTCAAACTACATACCTCACCACTGCCTCATTGTCTTCATGCATATCCTGCACCACCTTCACATACATCTCTGCCACTCCCGACTTCCTCATACAATACCACAGTTCCCCTCTTGGCACCCGATCATAAACTTTCTCTAGATTCACAAAGACAGGGTGCAACTCCTATCCCTGTCTGTGCTCAGCTGTCAGAAGTGACGTTTAATGATACGTTGGGAAAAGCACTTGACTGAAATCACATCCAACACATTCCAAGCTTAGTGCCTTTGTTGTTTATAACTGACAAGTGTCAAAATGTTGATGTTTAAATAAACAATTTCCTCTTCAAATGGCAGGTGAAAATCTGATTAATACATGTTAACTAAACCCAACAACATCCTACACTCACACATACAACACACTCACACATAGCCTATTAATTGTAAGGCAATCATCGTAACCCTTCAGAAGCTGACCTCTTGGAAAAACCCCAGCCAGCAGTGTTTACTTTAAGCTGAACAACAACATACAGTATGAACAAGTTCTCTCACTCGCTCACACACAAACAAATACAAACACATACAGGCAAATGTGGACCCCAGGCGTGGGTCATCTGCTTAGGTCTCAATACACATACAGATCCACAGTCTCAAAACTAATTTTCCATGTTGACATGACATAAACGCAGCTTTGTAGATATTCTTCTAAGGACACTGCATTGACTTCCACTCATGTGGACATAACCACTTAATACCTGCCACAGCCTGCTTAACCTTAAACTTAACCACTTCCTCAGAAATGAGGTTCTGCCTAATTAGGTCGAGGTCCTAATTTGGACCTCCATGGTCTCCATTTGGTCTCCACGGTTTTTTTGCCACAAAAGGTCCTTAAGGGGTTAAAAAAAACACACACACACACACACATCAACACTGCTGTAGCAAAGAGAGAAAAAAAGTATGCCAAGTGAAATAAGAGGAGTCTCTCGAAGAAAAACAAAACATAAAAGAACATGCACATCAAAAAATATTAGTAACACAAATTCATAAAATCAGTCCATCACGCACACACAAGCAGGTAAAATAACCTGCACACAAACAAAATATGTTGCTGTTGTGCTGTAGGGATGTGGTTCACATCTGTCTTAAGTTACCAGAACTAGTAAGCACCACACTCTCACTTTGAAGTTTGTGAAAAAATGTTATTTTTATTTCATAAATTTCTCGGTATGGCACATGAACAGAGATTGAATGTTCTGAAAAAGATTTGGCACAGAACCTTGAAGCGGATCAAACCCACCCCCCTCCAAGCACACTCACAGCCAAACACACACACACACACACACACACACACACACCAATGACATGTTCCTCCAGTGTTAATATTCACATCTGTGGTTATAAGAGGTTAAAACACAATCTTAAGAAACAATCACAAGAACAACCATAGTTAATATTGCAGAAGAAACGCTGAAAACAAAGAAGCAGATGGAGGCCATGTTTAATTGAACAGTAGGAAGGGAATATCAGAAGCCTTGGTTTGTTGTTGGGTTTGTTTTCCATTTTCCTGAGAGAGAACTGGATTGGTGCAGGGGGCAAATGGGTATGTGAGAGATTGTGTGTACATGTTTGGATCAAGAGGTTAAAACTGAATCTCAAGTTGACATCTAGCTGCAGGGGTGGTGAAAAATGGCTGAATGAGAAGGTAGTTGTGGTTGTGATGCGTGGACAGGAAGCATGAGGTAGATAGAGATAAGTGGAGGGGAACAGGAGGGTTGGGGGGTGAGGGGCATAAGACGAGGAAAGTGGAATAATGAAAGATGTACTTCTATGAGTGAACGAGCATAAATGTATGTATGTGTGTGCGACTCAGACAGAGAAGAAGAGGCTGTGACTGAGTCTTTTTACATTCTGACAGAGAGGGTGAGAATAATGCCAGAGAAACAGGAGAAGTCAACCGTGCTCCTCCTTCTCTGCCTCCTTTGGGTTGGGGACAGAGAGGAGTCATTTCCCCTCCAGCGCTGGATGACATGTAAGCACTGCCCTTCCTCCTTCATGTCTGTATTTGTGCCGCACACAGATACATACACAGACACCATTGCGCACTCAAGTGCACACATGTATACATGCAACGTACTCAGATGCATGCATAAATATGTGCACTTATGCAACTCAGTGCAGGTATTACACCTTAACGCGTGGGGGGGCACAGAGAGACAGTCTGCCAGTCATACACACATACAAACATACTTGCACGTGTACCAAAACCCTACATATATGTGGGGTGGCAGAATGTCTCTCAGTATCATTTTTTACTCTTCCTGTAGTTCTCTTTTCAGTCTATCTCTCCTTTCTTTCTCCCTATTTCTGTCAGCCCTGTTCTCCCTTGTCACTCTGTTTCCTTTGGGCTCGGAGGGTGTGGAGGCCTGGGGCGACAGAAGCTGTTGCATGGTAAGCGGGCTCTATTGTCGGCTGAGCCTGACAACCATGGCACAGAAACACCACAGCTTCAACACAAGGGAGGCCGCCATCATGCCTGTTGATTGTCACTTGCAGCAATCATGGACATCAGTGGTCAGAATTAAACTTGTGCAGGCGGTGTCACCAAGACTGTCAGCATAAATGAGAGCAGGCATGAACTGAGGGTAGTGTGGGAGACTGTGTGCCAGACTGGATAAATAAATCAGCAGCAATGAAAACAGCAACATACCTCACTGGCTGACATGAGGGGGTGGAGACAAAAAAAGGTAAAGAAAAATCAATATCTCCAGTAAAAGTTTATTTCATATGGATGACTGTTTACAACTGTATCCTGCTTCTTCTTTTTTTCTTTTTCTCTTTTTTCCACAAAGAGGAAAGCTCAGCCGAGGAGGCTTATCTAGGTCAGGGCTGATTTCTGTGCTGGCTTCACCTCACTGAGCTCAAACAACTCCCGACCCTCACCACTGACGTCGAGTCTGCATTTGACCTCATATCCTCCTGCGGCTTGTGCCACCTCAGTAGTCAGATACGGATTTGACAGCTCCAATAGCCTTATGGATTGTATCCATAAGGCTATTGTCTCCTTATTGTACACCAGACCCGAATTTACACTTCAAAGCATTGAGATGCACTTTACAGCCCCCACCCAGTTTCAAACAAATATCAGACACAGCAGAATGTGATTATGATGCCAAGCCAAGGTGCCCATAAACAGTAAATCTGGGAGTCAGCCTGCTGTGGAAGGAATGTGCATTACTTTTGAGTCTGTCCTCTGAGAGGAGCACATCTGCTGGATCAGCACACCCCATAATAGTTACATGTTGTTCAAGATAAACCAATACAAGCCCCACACAGTCTGTTCACATCACAAAACTGGTTTCCCAAGGCACTCCAGAGTGTGAAGCTGCTCCAGAATAAATCCAAACAGAAGCCACAACATTCCAGATTATTTGTTACTGTCGTAAAGCCATCTTTTCAGGATCTAATTAAACTTAGTTCTTTTGAACTTGCCATTATGCATTTAAGGGTTTCATGAACGCAAAGGGCTCTAGAGTTTTCTCATCACACACAGACAAAATGGAATCAGTCCCCTGACGTTTGGAATTTGCGTTTCAAGGTTTTCACATGATATCCCCCATTTATACAGCATTCATGAGAAGCTGTGTTAAGCAGTGCACTGAATTTACTATTCCCATTAATCTGTGCTATACAATTACATGGGCTGTGAGCGTGTCCTATTTCACTATTTCTGTGACTGTCTGGATTTTTCTCAGTCTTCTCCGGAACAGATGCTCAGAGGTTCCCTGGCCCACAGCTGAATGTCACAAAGGAGATAGTCATCTGGGATGAGACACCACTCATCACTCTCACATCACAGCCCACACATACTGACAAGCCCCCACCCTTAAACTCAACATAGCTCAGAGCTCAAAAGATGACCAAAAGGGACATCCTGTGACATGGTAACTGGCTATTCTCAAATGAAGGACACCTTCCTAGTGTATAAGTACACACACGTGAGTGGCAGCAGCCGAAAGGTTTTTGGCAACCTCCACTGCACTTGGCTGCACATAGATTAAGAAAGCCCCTTCTCAATCAATAAATCACTGGTTCAATGTCAGAGTGTGTTTGCATGTGTTTGTGGGGAGTTGCGTGTGTGTTTGGTTGGTTTGATAGTGGCTGCTGGGCAGGGTTTTCACGGTGATGTTATAGAGAATTGCTGTTTGACATCTCATCTCAAGCTCCAACACAAGCGACACTGCAGTGACAAAAATAGTAAAGAAAAGGCCACTCTCATATAACATGACTGAACAGATTGACCTGAGCATTTTGTGTAATCAAATCGACCTCACACCAGTGTTATAGTGATGAAACCAGCCCCTTACTGCCAAGCATCCCACAGCTGAGGCACAGGGAGGCATGACAGCTAGTGGGATAGGGCCTGAGTGACACAGTGGCAGAGAAACCACTGCTTCACTTAAAAGAATCACAGCCATCACACGTGGAGACAAGATGCAACATTTAGTTCTCCTTTCACATGTCTTCTTGATGGTTGTGAGGAAAATCATTGCAATAATACTGCATATCATTTATAGCAGTATTTGGCCACTTCATGGGGTAAAAGTTAGCACTGGTGCTTAAGCACAAGCATCAGTGGCACTATGTGTATCAATAATACATTGAGATCCACTGTCACTTCACTGCTGTTTTTTAAGGGAGGGGTGACAGAAATTAAATGAAGCAGTGTGGAGCTCACACCAGGTTTATAGTGCTAAGGTTAATATGTTTGCAACACCGTCCTCAGGGACTGGCACAAGTGGGGTCTCACACAGTGCTGGCCAGGAAGTGCACCACACTGAACCTGGATCTCCCTCATACCTGTGATTATACAGATCTCATCCACCACAAGAGAGTAGCCCCAGTCTGTTTAATGTGTATCATTACAATTACAACAAAAAGTCAAATCAGGATTCAAGCACATTAACCACAAATACAGACAATGAAATTGCACATTAAAAATCACTTAGACTTCACCAGCAGGTTTTACTCTCATTTAAAACCAAGCCATTCCAAGACAATTAAAAACAAATGGCACAATCCAAAAATGAGAACCCTAACCTTGATTAGCTGGCTAAAGATGTCAGGTAAACAGGAGCCGACACTTGCCTTGACCCTTCTCAGCTAGTGGTGTCAGATTGACAAAGAGCTAAACGAGGCTGGAGATGCTCTGTTGAATGGAGAGGTCAACCTGTTTGAGCAGACCTTTCATCACTTGGGCTGATACCAATGTGTAGAGAGGGGGGAAATGAGAGGAGGGAGAGCTGCTTAAGTGAAAAAAAGAAAGAATTCCCATTTTTACTTGAAGTGTCAGTGAGAGGATCATAAAAGTAGCCTGAAGCAGAAGGAGACAGACAGAGCTGGTTTTAACTGGGGATTTAAAATGGAGGTCTGACTGCCTCACTCTTCCACTCCTTACACCACCTGAACATGCACAAACTGTACGTGCACAGTCGCGCACACTGAGCAGCATTGCAACATTACTTTAATATCCTTTGCCATTAACAACAAAATGCTTCTAATGTTCCTGATTTCTTCCTGCTTTATACAACACTACAACAGGCATTTTTATGATCCATAGCAGAAACACACACTTGTGTTTTTTCACCTATTCCCTGAATAGGTGAAAGGGCAGATCCCTTCCTGCACAGTAAACACAGCATTTCCCTAAGAGTACTGGGAGTATGTTCAGTGCTCTGTGACTCACACACTGCAGCGGCGTGACTGTGTGTCTCTGGCTCAACTGATGCTCACATCAATAACATAGCCTCTCGTTTGTGCCACTTCACAGAAGCTATAGGAGTTATACAATGCTTTCGTAAGTGATGAGCTACTACAGGCAATAGGCAGGGCATGCAGCATCTGAGGAATTAAGGGTAAATAGCTTTGTAACAGTCCTTGCTTTCAGCCACTGATGTACATGAAACCATCACACAAACACACCACCCTCATACCCACAAGCATGCCCACATGATAATTTCTCTGTCATTTGCACACACAGAGGCAGATGAATATGTAAATAACTTGCAAAGAGAATATGGATCCCCTGTGCTTGGAAAGGAATATGTAAATGACTGATGCAGGGTATGAGTGTTAAACACAAGTGTAAGGTGCACAAATGTGTGAAGCAATGGTGTGGGGCAGATGCCAATTAAATGCATAGGGGATATGTTAGTCTAAATGGTATGACTCATTTACAGAAAGTCAGCTGCATATAAATATATAGTTATTGGTTTAAACCAATCAAAAATATTGACAAAGGAGGTGATGGGGCAAATTACCTGGTAAGGGGGGATCTTTGGATGCTCGTGCATACAAATGAAATTCTATACCATTCTGCTCACATCTGTTTAACATTCTAAATCCAAATCAAGACGCTGCGATAAGGGCTGTTGCAGCGGCAACAGTTGCCAAGGAAACCTGATGTCAGGATGCTGAGGGTTGGAGCTGGAGGAGGGGAGAAGAGGGGCATTTTATGCAAGAACATGGGTACAGTGCTCAGGTTGATTTGCTACCACTGGAGGAACACTACCCAGCTCGTCAATATATGGCACCTCTAAGGAATGTGACTGACAAGGGGCAACAGGGTGCATTTATCAGGCGCTGATGGTGACTCTGTTTGGTACATTAGAGTGTGTAGTCGTGGCAACGAGGTGTTGACATAGTGCCATCGCACTCTGAGCACTGTGATGGCGATGACATTCATGAAAGCACAGAACGCCAAAGAGTGAGTGTGTAAACCAGAGCAGAGTCTTTACTGTCCCCCTGTGCAGAAAAAAAGGACCAAGTGCTGACCATTTCACATTCTCTATGTCTCCTCTCAAAGTAGAGCCAAAGGGATACAAAGAGTGATAGTACAGGTAAGTTGATTAAACCAAAAGGAAAAACAAAAATAGCCACCAGATTTCACAGACTGACATTTTATGTGCCAGGTTTTTTTTAATTTTCAAAGTGACCTCTGCTAACAGAACATTGTTCATAATTATAACCAGTGTAATTAGCTAATTATAATAACAATAACAATATTACAATAAAGATAACACTTGATTTAAAAAAACGGAAAATAATCAAAACTAGATAAAAACCCAAAATGAAAAACACGTATATTTTTTTTTTAAAAGAGATCTATAAGGTTCTATATTTTTTCATTTAATTGTCCATTTTCTTTAGAAAAAAATTCACCCACAACTGTATACTGTACTGTGTGTAACTTTCTCCTTCACCCAACAAACTTTGCTTACCTTCACAAATGCTTGGCAATGCCTGTTGTCCATTTAGTTCCCTGCTCCCATGAAATCCACTCATACATGTTAACACCGAGATACAGTTGAGAAAATTATCCTCTGCAAAGAAGCAGTCTTCAAATTTTCATGTCCTGTCTTTAATGCTTGATTATATGAGGGGTCCTGACTGCGTGAGACATCAGAGCAGACAAGTCAGTGGAGGCTAGCTGGAGGAAGCCATTTTGAGGGCCAGGTTAGTTTCTGCTGATGAACATGTTCACTTAGTGGCATGAGTCTGTTCCACTACTGTTCATCCAACAGAGTCAGTCATAAAACCCCTTCAGTGTCATATACAAATGAAAAAAGGGACTTCTCAGCTTTTTTAGGTGCAGGTAGTAAAAATAATTATCATTTGAATGATAATAATGATAACAGAGTAAGAATATTGTTGATCAAATTTAGAAATACTTTTTAAGACAGCACTCCTCTGCTAAATTAGCATGTGCAACTTTTAATTTTTAGTAACATAACCTACTTTTGATCCCAAATCTGTTAATAATTACATGGCTTGTTATCATTATTACCATTTTGATCATTATTATAACACCATAGCTGAGCTGCATACCAAATGATGAGGCGTTGCTGTCGTATTTCATATTTTCACTGTAGAGCGGAAAGATCCACTTTCTTCAATGACCCTGTTAATGTGAATGCAACCGGAAGGAAAAACATTTTGTGTGGCTACAAAAAAAGTTGAGACCCAAAATAAATTGACTCAAATTCACATTGCCAGGCTGTTGTTTCATCTCTTTCAACGGATGCCTCTCTCCCACGTGTCCTTGAGCAGCACAGTCAGAGCGGCCATCTTGTTCCAAGTGGAGAGAAGTTGTAAGGAAGGACCACTACAACAGCTGTGGATTTATGTATTGTTTATATATTCTTCAGACATAGTTTTCAAGCAGTGCTTGAGAAGGATTCTTTATAATTAATTTCTTTGAATGAAAATATATTTACGGTATATATAATATGTACTTTTAGTCCCTCTATATTTTATCTTTCATTGTCCTTTATGCCATGGGAGTTTTCCTCTTCCGCATGTTAACTCATTGTGTTTCTTCCTTTCTTCACCAACATGATAGTAGCCAGTAAGGTATGAAAAAAAAAGTGAGAGTGAAACCTCTTGAAAAAACAACTGTTGTCATTTTGTCTCCCTGCAAACTACAAATGTGTCCTGGATAGAAGTGCTGCGCTCTCTGTTCTGTTTTCTTGTTTCCTGGAACCTGGGACAGTACCATTCACCCAAACCACTGTTATTCTGTGTCTCTGCCAAACACTAATCTGACAACATGGTCAAGAGCCAATATTTTGCCTCCTTCCAAATATATACAATTAATGTGTCATTCATCTGACTCTGATTTTGGATGGAAATGGAAATTGTTTTCCTTGATCTTGGACTGTGGCAAATACTATAGCTGATTGCAAAGACAACTGGATAACTCTGATGTTTAAATTGAGTATATGTGTCTGATTTAGTTGAAAATAATGTGCAGATGCTATTGTGGGATTAATGGTGGTCAGATATTGTCCTCTCTGTCCTTCAGTCTTCCTATCTGCTTCACTCTGTCAACAAATTGACAACACAAAGCAGTGACGATGTGAAATTTCATCTTTGTTGGAATCTGTCCATGAGGACAGCAGGCTACAATCAGTCTCATATACTAACAAGTGCTTTCTCTATTATTGTTTCAGTCCAGTATCCCTTTCTCACTATTACTCAGATTTGAGTCTCTTGCACATTTTCTTTCGAGCAGCTCTTAAAGAGCAGTGGCTCATTTTGGCCTTTACTCATTAGGCCTTTCAGAGAACTGTGGAGACCCAACTGGGGAAAGGGCACAGGTGAGGGCAGGGTGCCACCTGCAGGTGTTCCCCCACCGGTGGAGGTTGGAACCTTGGAACAGGATAGGGATGTGTTCTGAGACTGAGAGCAAGGTGAGGGGTTGTTGTTATTGTTGAGGCCCACACCAGAACCTGTACCCATTCCCAGTCCCATCATGTTGTTATTGAAGTGATGGGTTTTGTAATAGTGGTTAAGGTGCTCTGATCGGGCCAGGTTTGGGAGGTTGACCATCTCTGGGTGATGCAGCCGGAGGCTCTGGCCCCCTCCTATTCCACTACTTCCACTCTGTGCCACGGTGGAGCCTCCAGAGATGCCACTGCCTCGACTACTGGCCCCAGCACCCAGCTCATCCTCCACATTGATGATCTCGATGGCACGAGCAGGGCCGTGGTGTTTATGCAGCTGGTGCTGCTTCCTCAGCTTATAGAACACCACCAACATCACCGCTGCCATGAAAGTAATGGCTACGAAGCAGCCAATGATGATCTTGGTGGTCTTCATCACATCATCTAGACCGGAGAAGCCTGGCTCGGTGATGGGCACAGTGAAGGTGGGTCTGGTGGCTCGGGGAGAGGAGGACGAGCCAGCTGACAAAGAAGAGGCAGTGGTAGAAACACCCTCCAACCACAAGTGGCCTGAGGGAGTTGGGCCAGGGTGAACACGGATGAAGGTCTCGTTGGTGGCAACAAGTGCAGAATCCTCATCTCCAGTGGTCTCCACTGTTTCCACAGTGACCGTTGTGAAGTATGTGTAATTGACACTGGCATCAGCAGCAGTGACATTGAGAACAGCAGTTGCTGTGGTATTGCCAGCAGCATTGGTGACCATGCAGGTGTACTGGCCTGTATCGCGCAGGGTGACATTTGTAAAGTTGAGTGTGCCATCATGCAGAACTGATATCCGCACCCGGTAAGAGCCATGGGTCATTAGAGTGCCATTAGGAGTGATCCAGTTGACAGATGTCATGGAGGTGCTTGTGCGACACTTCAGCTCAGCAGCCATTCCTTCAGTGACATTGAGGTCTGTAGGTGGCTCCACAATTACAGGAGCAAAGCAGGTGAAGTGCCTTTGGTCAAGTTCTCCAATGTACTTGCCCTTTAAGAATGGAGGAGCATGACAGCGGGCACAACAGGTGGTGTTGCTAGGCACCGTCTCTTTCAGCCACCAACTAAGCCAAAGTACATCACAGTTGCAGACCCAGGGGTTGTGATTAAGGTGTACCCTTTCCAGCTGGTGAAGGGGTGTGAAGAGATCATGGGGCAAGGAGTGCAGGGAGTTGTGGGAGAGGTTGAGCTCTTCCAGATTTTTCAGGTCATCGAAGGCATTGCGCTCAATGACAGACACTTGTGAGTGCATGAGCCACAGCTTGCGGAGAGACACTAGGCCCTGAAAGGAACCAGGACGGATGATCTCCAACCGGTTTCCAGACAGCTCCAACTCCTCCAAACGCACAAGGGCTGTCAGTTTAGGAATGTCCTTCAGTCCACACATGCCCAGGTTCAAGTACCGTAGATTGATGAGGCCCACAAAGGCTGCATCAGAGATGAAATCCAACTTCTTGAGCTCACCCAGGTCTAGGCGGCGTAGCGAGGGCACGCGATGGAAGGCATACCCTGGCAGAGTCTCAATGGGATTGTTGCGCAGCCACAGTTCCCGCAGTTTGCTGAGGTACTCAAAGGCATGTGATGGCACCAGTGTGAGGCGGTTGTCAAACAGTTCCAGTGTGTTGAGGTTGGGCAGGCCATTGAATGCTCCTATTTCAATCTGGCGGATCTGATTCTTAGAGAGTTGGAGGATCTCGAGATGCCTCAAGTGCTTGAAAGTGTCGGACTTGATAACCTGAAGGGACAGAGAATAATAAAGTTACAATACAATGTTTACAAACTAAAAAATGCATATTAAAATATACAAACAATGCAAATATAAAATATATATATAAAATGTAAAAAATATTTCTCTGCTCATAATGGTAAACACTTACTATTGTAAGAGAAGTGGCAATGTCAGAAATATTACAATTGACTGCTGAAAGCGACTAAAGGCCAGTTAAACTGAATTTGATTTTGTGTGAACTATGTTGAACCTTTGTGGTTTAAAAACAATGTGCATACCATGATAGACAGTGAGGTTAATTTGATCCAGGGAAAAACCAAAATCCATAATCCTGGCCTGGACAAATGGCACAGTTGTCTTGGTTTTTTTAAGGTTCCCTTCACTCAGTTTAGTTTCATCCACAAAATAAATAGGTTCCATAGCTCAGGCAGCTGTTGGGTGTGGGGTGAAAATGGCAAAAAGGAATGTCCACACTTTTACAAGTATTTAATCACTTATTCAACAAATGTGACAGGAAGCAGGTGCTACACACTTTGCTCCTGCTCTTGATGTATATAAGTACCTGCATAAACCAACTGTATGTATTTGTAACTCTGACCTTATTTCAATGCTGGTTCCAGCATTTTACACTATTGTTTCAATAAAACTCAAAACCTTATTCTGACAAGTTATAATCCCTTGATAATACTCATTATCAGTGTTGGACTATTCCCAAGTGTGACCACATACTGTGTCACCCTACAAGACAACACTACAAAACTAATGTAATATTTTTTTTTAAAAAAACTCTGAAGACACTTTTACTTTCATTTTTATAAATGAACAAACATAGCTTCTTTCAGACCTCCTGACATGTGAAGATTGTCCTGAGGGGCCATAATGTCAGCTCCCTATGGCAAATCTCCAAATACTGTCTGAGGCAGCCCATGTGAAAACACAGCAAGAGAATCTCTGGATAACCCACAGCAAGTGTGGGCAGGTGTCCTGTATGTGTCACCTATGTGCTACAAGTACCTGGATGATCTGGCCATTGTCCTGCTTTCGTGAATGCATCTGACTGAGCTAGAATTTCTAGCTGAGTTTTTTGTATATACTGTACAGACAACCATTCAGATATCATTCAGAGGACTGGGATATTCTCCATGTCTGAAAACAACTTAAAATAGATTTTTCACTGCAGGAAGACACAATTAAAAACATGAGTGCTGGAGGCTCTGAACACCACTGTCATCAGTGTGGTCAGTCCAACTAGAACCCATTTGGCAAGAAGTCAAAAACAGACAGTAAGTGAATGTGACCAAAAGCCCTCTAAATCTCTTTTTGAGATACGAGTGGCCAAACCCTTCTGTGAGACACACAGAGACTCCTGGAGTCAGACCATTGCCTCTTTTGTATGTAGAGCAGAAATGGGGATGGGGGGTGTTAAGGCAAAGAGGGGATGGAGAAAGAGAGGGGTTTGGATGTTAAGCGGGGGTGGAAGCTGTCAAGACTTTACTCTGAGGGTAGTCAGTGAAGGGAAAAATAAGCCAGAGAATCTAGGATGCCTTCAGGTGTTAAAACATTTTTAGATTTTTAATCATTTTAAGTGGGGCTGCAGGATGGCAAACTGAATTGCAATTTTTAGACTAAAAGTGAAAGGCAACAAATATTGTCATTATTTCTTTACAGCATTTTTTTCATATGAAACCTCACATACAAAATCATGAGCCATAATGTCTGAAATAGAGGAATAGGGGATATCAGGCTTTTCTGCCCAATGTACAGACAATTTTAACAATGTCTGGGGTACTTGTTCCTTTTCATTATTGTAGTGGAAATTAATTTTAAAACACAAAAGCACAAAACATTGTCAGCAACATGACAAGGAATCCAATTACTTCCAGTGTTGCAGTAAAGAGTAAACTCGACTTTGTTTATATATATGTTGAGATGCCTGTGCTACGTGTCAATGGTCTGTGGTTAAATGATCTTCCTTTGCACCTGGAAAGCTAAAACACTGTCTAGGGACTCTAGATAAACTTGTAATGCATAAAACAGGCAGCATTGTGTCACAGAAATATGCCTTGCTTTCAAATCATGAAATACTCCCGTAGTTCATTCTAAGCTCAAGTGGATCGTTTTAACCATTACTGCTGCTTACTACTCTGTCTTACTGTCTATTCCACAAACTTCAGTTTCTAAGAGAAAACCTGTAATGTCAGAAAAAAAATTTTATGGAAAAAAAAGTGAAAAATAATAATAATAATAATAATAACTTAAATATTAGAGACACATAATCATACCGTCTCTGTGTGAATTTACGGTATTAGTGTATGTTTCTGGACTGAAGGAGAAAATCATATGGGCTTTGTCTTTTTTATCAATAACTATAGAAATTACTTATATATTACTTATAGTAAATGAAATCAATAACTGTATTAAGATGTGTCAACAGGCCATGTGCTGGAAAGACTGTGAAACCTAGATGCCCTGGCATGTATAGGATGATAAAATGAGTGTTTTCTCTGTGGGATTTATGTTGTGATGCAGTTGTAAATAAAAATGAGACTGAACCATGACCTCCAGTAATTCATTGCTGTTTGAGAAACAACCAGCAGTCCATAAGACCTTCAGAGAAGCATTAAATTATATGAGATGATGTGAATAACAGGAATACAATTTTAAATGAAAAAAAAATGTTTTACTCTCATCTAGACAATTACTGTATATGTCATCTGGATGCAATTTGGGAATGTACTGTGTAACCTGTGTGAAGTGCACAGCACAAAATACAAATCAACACTGACATGACATGATTTGACCTAATGAGTGACTCCTTTAGGCCATGTATATTTACCTGTATAGAGTTTTCCTGCAGGTTGAGGTAACGTGTATTGACAGATATGCTCTCGGGTACTTCCTCCAGGTTTTGCCTGGTGCAGATGACCCGGCTGGCCTGGTTGGAGCAGGTGCAGAGGGAGGGGCAGGAGGAGGCGGCTCCCACCAACTCCGGCCCAGGGAGGAGGAGCCACAATAGCAGCTGGGCCAGTAAAAAAAGGAAGGGGGAAGGGCCGGAAAGGCAGGTCAGCGTGGCAATGCGCATGGCAACTGGGACATGACCCTGCTCTTTAATCCGGAGGTACAGGTGAGGTGACTCCACACTGGTGGATTTACGAGAAAATGTTTACTTTCTCTTTATTCTCCAGCTGCAGTTTGTACACTCTAATTCCACATCCTCTGAGATTTTTTTTGTCCTCCGTCAATCTATGTGCTTTTTCTACTACTTTTATCCCCACACAGAGATATGCAGATAAACAGATGTTATTCCGTTTTTCCCCCTCGTGTCATCTGGGAATTTGACAGAAGTTTTTGTGAAGTGAGAAGAACCCAGGAGTTACTGTGGAAAAACAAAAAGACAGAGACAAAGACAAGGCAGATTAATGCCAGCACTGTGTTTTCACCAACAGAGAATGAATAGAATAAATAATGGGTAGACATCTACAGTACAACTTATCATGGTACAGGCTGTCAAAAATTCAGTGAGAAGCATTAGAACTTCTTTGTCACTGCTCATACCAAATCCCACATAATCCCTGAGCAGACATTTTGTCAGAAATCAAATCCCTACACCCAGGGCGGGTGGAAGCCAATTTCTGTAATTAATGGTTCAAGGTGGTAGAATGGAATGGAAATACAAAAAACATGCAATCTTAAGTAGAACAAGAGGATATTTTCTGTCTTCAAAGGACTGCATTTGACGTGTGCATGATTTATAAACATTAATTTGTGAGACATCAGTATGATTGTAAACAGATGCATCACAATTACTTGTGATTTATTTATTTATGTTGACATCCAGAAATGATTTGAACTGGATATTTTTAGGCTCAAAAGTCCTGCAATTGTTTTGAATATTTATTTTTGTCAATTAATTTTAAAATCAATTTAATATATTATTTGTTCATTTAGTCATTAATATATAGTGAAATAATTCATGCACATGGCTGAAACTTTTCAGTTTAATTCAGTCTTCATAGTGCACAGTCATCCATATTTATTACTTCAGTGCTATAACATATTCCTGAAATATCATCAGAAGTTGATAACATAAAACAAGGCTGATGTAAATCAAGGAAGAGATTATATTGTTGAAAAAATCATTGAGTTTTCTTAAACTGTGTTTTACTCAGCTTTATATGATTATTGACTTAATATGTTGATGATGAAAACTGTAATGGATTGAAGTTATGAGTCAATCCTTTCAGTAACAATTTAATTTTAAAAAGCAGGTAGGATGAATAATACAACACATAATGTTGAACAAATTTTTAACAAGGGATCAACATAAATAAAAAGATGACATTCACAAGTTATGCATTATTAACAGGTATAATTTATAATCTGTAGAACAAAGGGTGAAAGGTGTGAAATTAGTGTGAATTAATACAAAATTATTTATGTCAGGGAGAAGAAATAGACTGAGCTGAGGGAACTGGGTTCAGAGATATTTTGGTTTTAAATTATAAACAACAATTCTCTGTTTTCACGATGTGAAACAGTGGGTTTTACAGGAAATGCTTCCTGTGCAAACAAAGATAGGCCTAACCACTGTCAGGCGTCTTGCTCCTAACAGCCACCTCAAATTAAAAAACAAAAATCAGCAGACGCTTTGTGCAAGCAAGGGTTAATGAGACATGTGGTCTTACTATCGAGAACCATTAATAACACCACCGTTGTGACATAGAGGCTTCCACTTATCTCAGCCAAAGTCTCATTTGTTAATGCTCATTATAGCAATTAATAAGACAATGATATATTAATGTTTGAAAATGCTTCCTCCTTTAATTAAAGCTATACTTATCAAGGAAATGTTCAGTCCTTAAAAACAATAAGACTAATTCCAGTGTTACAAAACTGCTAATTTCTCTACAAGCAAGCGTCTTAGTATAGAGGCTTGAGAATGGTGGTGAATGGTGCAGTTAACGCTAATATAAGGCCAGATCCAGTCAGGCTCCACCAAGCTGGAGAGGCCCTCTGTACTTCATATAGGCCAGAATAACCTTAAATAAGTGCATCCAGCAATCTCAATATGGTTATTAATGATGATGGTCGTAATGACGGGACTTTGACACGCAAACACATTTGACACGCTGAGCATTGCCACTTGGCACAGTAAGGAATCTGATAGATGACTGTATGGCTGCAGGCAGAGAAGGGAATTATCAACACTACAGTAATAGATGAAGGCTGAACAGCTGCAGAGAGCGGGCCGAAGAAAGAGAGAGAGGGAGCGAAAGAAAGAGAGAGAAGGAAAGAAAGAGATAGAGACAGATGGAAGGAAGGTTGAGTGAAAAGGATGATGAGGGATATAGACCCAGAGAGAGGTTTAAATAGTGGGAAGACTAGAAAGGAGATCAGTAGTTTAAAAAAAGTGGAGGAGGGAAAATAAGGAAGGAAAGGAGAAGAGACACATTAATATTAATAATATCTCACTTTGAGAGAGAGAGAGAGAGAGAGAGTAGAAGAGAGGAAGCTCAATAGAGAGATGAATATAAAATAGAGAGAGAGAGAGATGGAGGGGGGGATGACAACACAGAGACGCATAAAGCAGAGAGCAAAGGAGCGATGGAGGCAAGAGACAATACAAGGGGATGAATATGAAACAGGTGGATATACAGTATACTACAGAGAGGGAGAGCGAGAGAGAGACAGAGCAAGACACAGGCAGAGAGACAGAAAGGCATCTCTTAAGCTCAGGATAAGAAGGAGGAGAGGTGGCATTAGCAGGGTGAGGGCAGATTGATCAATATTGCATACATAGTATAGTTCAGTGACATTAAGACACACAAACAAGGATGCTATGATAAACCATATCAGCAGCAGCATTTCTGGTGAGACAGAGCCGGACACCAGCAGTGGCAAGACTCTAACCGCAATAACAGCAACACTGATGCAACAGTCCCTGGGACGACTGCTCTCGCTGCCCTGCTGCATCTGCCCTCCGTCTCCATCCCAACACACCGCAGTGCCGCTGCGAATGGAGGAAGAGGTTCTCATGTGTTATTTTGGTTTCGAATCTCACCTTTACACGCGTTTTAATTTCCAGCCACCTTTTTTTTTTTTTGTCTCATCAGCGTGAATTAAGTTGCTGAGCTATTTCAAGCAGTCTGTGTCTGAGCAGAGTTAAAAAGGTGTGAAAAAGAGGGTAGAGTTGGTGGAGGCTGAGGTTAGGATGGAAGCTCAGATGTTGGGTGGGTGGAGTTGTGTAAGTCAATAGAAAGAATGAAACTAGTTGGAGCTGACAGCTGGTTAGACACTACGTTCATGATACAATGGTCTCTACGTGTAATCCTGCCTCCCCTTCCTCCATCTATAATGCTCCCTCCACTTGTTCACCTCCCAACCCCCTATCCTTTCCTCGCATTTGCCTTGCTTTTCATTTCCTTCCTCCATACTACTAGATGTTTCCCGACTTTCATCTCTCCCCTTGTGCACCTGTAGTGTCCACTCATGGGGGTAAATGCTGGTCTGACCTCACAGTTTGAGGAAAGATTAACCTGCTACAAAGGTCCATATTAATCCCTAACCCCAACACCCCCCCCCCCCCCCCCCCCACCCCCCCCCCCCCCCCCCCTCCAAATTGTCCTTCCACTGCAGCTTCCTTTGCCCCTTTTTGCTCTCCACTCTCCCTGCATTCAAATTTTAGCCAACAGAGTTACCATGGTTACCTATTCAGCACAGTCTCCCACTCTGTCCAGCTGTATCCCACCAATTCCACATCCACCCCACTCCTCCTCCCCCTCCCCCCCCCCCCCCCCCCCCCCCCCCCCCCCCCCCCCCCATTAGCACCCTATACACATTCATATACAAATGACACAGAGCGAACATGAGTGTGAATGACAAAGCATTGAGCAGCATTACAGCCGGCTGCAATTTTTTACCATCACTGTATGACACACTTTAATTTGTTCAGAGTGTCGCTGCAGATGACAAACAACCATAAATCACAGGGTGTAAAGGTCAGGGTCAGTCTTCCTGTGAGTGATGATGCAGTGGCAGATTAAAAGGTGAGCTAAATGACATTCTGTTGACTAAAAAGAAATTAAATGGACATCGGAAAAAAAACTGAAAGGGCAGGTTTTAGCACCTTTTCGGCCCTCAATCAGCTTCGTAATATGAGCTTCCACACATATACTTAAGTCAAAACAGTACTGAAGGCGGTTACATGAAAGGTTCCGTCTATGTGGCCTTGTCCTTGCTCAGTGGAACAAGGCTTGATTTGAAAAGACTTGTGTGACATACTACTAAGAAGCAACCACATTTAAGCGACATCTGATTGAAAAACTGATAAATTTTTTAATTTGCTGAAATTTAAAAAAAATTTTCATCCACTGTCAAGAATGTTGAACTTTGCAATAAACATTTTTATTCCAGATATTTAATGTCACTGAAAACAAAAAAGTTTTGGATATACTTGGATATACTAAAATGACAGTACAGTAACAACATGGTAATAATATAGTAATAGTTTGGTAATAATTCTGCAATAGAGAAGTAATATTACGGTGATGCCATCTCATTTATGGAAATCATCAAGTAATAACAATTTAAAATATGTGCTGGACGCAGGATTATTTGATATACTGATATACTTCACAGAGCAGCTCAAAAGTTAAATAAAACACTGTTAGACTATATTATATATTCAGTATAATCTTTGCTCTATAAAATATTAAAGTTTAAGACAATTTCTGTGACTGAACAATTCTTAAACCTCTACATTATTCTACAGTTACAGTACCTGTAATTCAAGCTGACTTATTTGACATCTTTAGGATCATGACACGAATTTAAAACAACATTTTGTGCATCGAGCAATTCTCAGTTTCGCAGAATGAATTTTTCATGCTCGACTTACCAAAGGCCCCGTAGGGCCGTAGAGGTTGAAAGACCCCTATCTCCATGTTTTTGATCGTAGCTGCAATGATGTATCCTGCAAATTTTATTCCATAAAGATTTATGTCAGATTTTAAAGGTTGGGTAATTGAGTTTGAATAATTTTACCCTCCATTACATTTCTGCCTGTGACCACAGAGCCATAATGTCAGGGGGGAGCACTGGATTTTGTTCTTTTCTCTGCCAGACGCGACTGATCCTCAGCGGAATATATTGACCATGAAGGTACTGTGCAGTATGTGGTAGGATGGAAACTGATACAGGTGGAGAGATGAGCAGGAAGCATGTGCTGACATTTGAAAAAGTGGTGAGTCAAATAGAAGTTGTTGTGTTTTGTCTGCACATCAGCATAGAGGCCCGCCACTACTGACTTGGCACACACCAAGATGGCAGCTTCTGCACCAAGAATAAAAGCTGACAATGTCGGTTTGTGAGGTGGGAAAAAAGCCATGACCTTTCCTGATCACAGTGACATCTTGTCAACCTTTAAAACAGCTGTAAAATTACTAACACAACTCAATTTCTGAGACAAGAGATTTAAAATAATAATGTGAAACAGATTTTATCGCAAACAGCACATAGCACGTTTACCCTACAGTGTCACAGCTGCTTCTGTTATATGAAAGATGGCATGTTTTACAGCAGCTGATTATTCAGCCAATTTAGCCAGTTTATTGAAATTCAGTTAGCAGTGGTCCATGTCTGATATGATGAACAGAGTAATGTTTTTCTGATCAATATCAATATTCCCCAACATCATTGTCTGAATGGAATTAAAAGTCCAGATTCCACAATTACACTTTCTTTCACATTCTTTTGCTGATGCAGACCTACATGCTCTGAAGTCACAGTTCTCTCAAATGCTTCAACACCCAGAGAAAAATAAAGTCCTGGAGGGAAATTGGCTCCTTCGATCTTAACAGCATCAGTATCGGCTTTAACGGTCCATGTAACAGATCTCAATAAAAACAATTCAGAAACAATTTTGGAGAATTTGTGGCACACAAGATCTCTGTAAACAGGGACAATTTGTGCGGTCTAATTGCTTAGAACCAACAGGAAGTTAGTGCAGCAGCATAATGAAGAGGGCAAAAGTGAATACCCAGATCCACCTCCTACTTGTTCCCTCCCACATTCTGTTTCAGAGCAAGTGGCAAGTGGATGTCTCCTTACAAACTGACAGAGTCTTGACACCTTGAGGCATCGCTAGGGGCAAAGTCTGAAGGGTAATGTCCAAGTAGAATGGAGGATTTGTCCCCACTTCCACCCTTGTATAGACAATTTTTGGTCTATGGCACAGTTTAGGGCACTCATCCTAGTGGTCAACTCACTGGTTCACTGACAACATGTGATCCACTTTTTATGCTATAATACACTGTATGTATATCTTTTATCACTTATCCTGAGTGATAGAAGTTGAGTATAATATAAAACACACTGAAAAGTAAATTACATTTAAAAATACCTCACTCACTCACACTCATCTTCTACCACTTTATCCTCCACATGAGGGTCACTGGGGGCACTGGTTACACCAGGGACAAGTCACCAGTCCACCTCAGGGCCAAACAACCATCCACTCCTGGGTAATTTAGAGTGTTCAATTGGCCTAATCCCCAAATCTGCATGTTTTTGGACTTTTAACTTTTAAATACCTGTAAATTATGAATGAATCAATTTGAAGAATTTTAATTGAATCTTTCTTTGTGCCTCAACAGCAGTCTGTGGTTGAATGTCTTAACCACAACAATATAGTTTCAAGACAGAAATTGCATAGTTACTAAAGCTAAATGTATCATTTGCCACACTATGCAATCAGAAAGTTAACCAGCTGACTCAGTTGTCTGTGTTACACAGCAATATTTAGCTAAAGTTAGTGAACACTGCCACCATAAGCCACTGGTCATACCAAAACAAGTATAGTACAGCTGTAAAAGCCCTGAGTGTATTGAACTGAGCAATGGTGCATTTTATTGCTAATGAATTGAACTTTTATTTGCAAGGGGAAGAATGTGTTATTTCTTCTGCACAGTTTCACTTTTAAGCTTTGCAGAGCTGAGGGTAACTGCAGACTCAGATGATAATTCTCCATTGGTTCATCACTATGAGCAATACCTTTGTACATTTGTATTTGTAATATATTATCATTTTCATTTAAATAAATTTGTTAAGTTACTATCTATCACTGAACGATGTAAGATAATGATGACTGAGCCTATAGCACACTGATAAAAGTATATAAATATTCATATGTTTGCAGTTTTATCAGCTGTCTGTGATGAGATTCATAAGAAAAGGGCTTTTGTTCAGTTGCTTCTTCGGATGAAAGAAATTTAATTAATAATAATCAACCCAAAATTGAAATTTGCAGGGATGGAAAAGTGAGGAGCAGCCACACAGAGCTGTGAGATGAACCGCTGCAGGCGGTAGGTTGCAAAACTCCAACTTCTCAGCCAGGTAACTAACTCCTTTCACTGCAGACTCATGTCTCATGCAGCTGTCATCAGTGACCCCCAGTTCTATAACCTGGGGCCATGAACTGCATTTCCTGTTACCAATAGTAGCTACAAATGTCAGCAAAATGCCTAGGAAATCTTTAAGACTGGCACTTAAAAATGTGTTAATCAGTATTTTTACAATCCTCATTTTGTCCATACAATTTTAAATGCCCAATATTCAACAATCTACCAGAAGAGGTAGGAGTTTTTGAATGATGTAAAAGCAGTGAAAGAAGTGACCACCCAATTAATGCACCATCCATCCATTTTCTTTACTGCTCATGATTTGAAGGTCATGGGGGAGCTGGAGTCAATTCAAGTTAACATTGGGTGAGAAACAGGACTCACCCTGGTCAAGTTGCTTGCCAACCACAGTGCCAGCTGAGACAAACAACCATTCACACACGCAGTCACACGAGTCTTCAGTTCACCTAATCCAAATCTGCACGCCTTTGCACAGTGGAAGGAAGCAAGAGAGGAATGATGGACAGCATGCAATGGCATTTGAACACAAAGAACCTAAATCAAATCAGTCTCATCTCACTGTGTCTTCGTAGAAGGGAATATGACAGGCCACAGCACAATCAAGTCGGTCTCTGCAGTGAGGTCTTTCACTTTCCCAGACAATAATTTCTCCAGGCCTTCATGGGCCGAGGTAGAGCCGCTCTATCACAAGTGTGATCTCGGTGCTGCGCAGCTCATAAGAAGCACACAAATTTAAGATATGATAAATCAGCGCTAATATGATTACCCTCAGTGACTGTGCTGTTAACATAAAACAGCCACTAAATTGTCACTTAGCAGGCACTTCTCACTCAACCTGCAATAACTTGTTTGTCCCATCCAACGGTGTAAAAACCAGCTCATGCAGAATGATGTACAGTATGCAGAGGCCAAACTAAATATAAATCAGGCTACTTAAGTTAAAAAAAATGCATGTGGAAATGTAAAAAGTGTAAAGACATGTATTTTATTTCGGTACCCCTCCATGTGTCAGAGAATAATCCTGAAACACAGACAGAATAACCAGCCCATTATAATCCAATCCAAACCTCCCACTGTCTGCTACTAACCACCATTAATTTTTAGCCCAGTCTGATCATCTAACCTAATTTTCCCTTCGCCCTCAGCTCCATCCTGGTCCCAGGGTAGTCCATCACACTTACAAAGCTTACACTGTTCACAGGCTCTTATAAACATTTAGAGCTTTTGACTAACTGCCAGGCAAAATTGACTTTGGGATAAAAGACCATGGGGCTTTTAAAAAAATGAAAAGGGAAACTCTACATTGGGACACAGAAGCTCTGATTTAATGAAAAACAAAAAACAAAAAACAGTTTTATCCTGTAGAATCAGCCAAGTCACGCAGAGTTTTCTCTTTTTAATGGCCGGGATGGGGGTTGAAGTACAGGGCTACAACGAAAGGCGCTTTTGGATAGCTTTTATTCATGGGGGCTGGGTCATATTGTGCTGAATGAGAGAGAGGAAGCACCCTGCACTTCACTTCCTTCCCCCTGACTCTTCTGCCAGCCTCCTCCACTGTGTCTACTCTCCCACCCCAGAGCATTGAAAGAAAGCTGGATGAGTACTGGCCTCGCTGATGAATGAAGCCCTGACGTCATTTGCCCACACACAAACACACTTTAAGCTGTGTGACTAATAGTGTACTTATGTCCTTTGTGTTGCCTCAGATATACCTGATTCATATCGGACTCCCAGGGGAGGAGGGCCCCAGGTTAGTGAAATATCCAGACACGCTAGATGTTCTTACAGGTGAATCAATGATGTTAGTCAATAAGTTCCCCTCAACAGGGACTTAAGGATGCATCTCTGTTATGCCAGCGCGCTACCAGATTCAGGTGAATACAGCCTTGTGGTGCTCGGTGCCTGATATCGCACAGTAATCCCAACAAGCATAAGTTCAAATAGAAGCATATTTGAGTCTGTCTATCGATTTGATCTGTATTAGATAGTTGTACATTGTCATGGGACAGAATGGGAGGAGGGACAGGGTGAAGGAGGAGGGTTGATTAATGTGGTTTCAAGTGTGATTCACTACATTATTATCTCCAGGTTATGTTTGTGGCCATGTTTCTCTGTCGTTTGCTTGGCTTGAGCAGCATTACTCAAAAAGTGAAGGATACATTTGGATGAAATCAAGATGTACGTTACGATCGAGGCAAGACATTCATGTATTTTGGTGGCTAAGTGGATAAGGATTAAAAATAAATGTTAATCTTGCTAGACAGAATGTTGGATGTTTGCATTCTGAATGTTTCCTACTGTAATTATGATAGTTTATTATGTTTATTATTGTTACTGATGGTGTAAAACAACTATAAAGACCAGATATATTTTGAAACTTGTATCATTACATACAAAATAAGGCATCGACATTTATCAATAAAGATTTATCACTTCCACCATGAGGGTTACATTCCTGGTGCCATCTTGAAGTGTGGAGTATGGGCCAAGGAAGAACCTAATAAACTTTGAGGTGGACCAATTAAATAAATTAAATTGTGTTTTAGAAAATTTTCATGCATTTTTCATGACGTAATGCACAGATTAGGAATGAGTGGGCCAATATCTAAACTTCAGCACAGATCCTGATGATGGTATGTATTTTAGTTTTGGTATTTGGAACACATTTGAGTTCAATTTAAGACCATCACCTGCACACCAGTGAGAGGGTTGTTCAGAAACATTGGGACAAAATGACAAAATTCAGCAGACAAAGAGGAGATGAGGCAGACATCGCTAAATGTTAGTTTCTCTACACTTGTTTTCTTAGTAGTGATGACGATATTGTAAGCATTTTTAAAGCTACAGCTGTAGGTGCAACAGCAAAAGAAAAAAATAGTAATAAGGAGTTTTTTCCCCCACTGTGTAGGTTTTTTCAGCATCCTATGTGTCTGTAATAAGGTCATGGTAACAACTGACTCATATTGCAAGAGTTGTATGACATTTGATGCCCAGACTTAATTGATTTCTCATGTTTGGATATATTAAATTCATTTGTGGTTTATTTTCATTTTGGCCTAAAACAATTTGAATAGAATCTTATTTGAAAGATTATCTCTGAAATGTGAAGTGAGGGCGTGCAATAGACTAAAAGGTTTACATATTTTTGTTAACTGACTAAAAAGTTAGTGTTCACAACAAGAATTCGCAAAGGATGTTTTAGTGAATTTAGTCAAGTCAGCATTCAGCAATCCTGAATGTAGTGAAGGTCTCTCGTCTTTGGTATTTCAATAGTTTACTATTATTATTATCATTATCATTATCATTATCATTATCATTATCATTATTATTATTATTATTATTATTATTATTATTATTACTTATTACTTGTTCAGATTGTGAATATGATCTCGGATGCTGTCATACTCACATTGTTTTTGGTTATTAGAGTGAAATCAGTCTCAAAAGTTCTTATTTTTAGGAAACAGCACAACAGTCTGATGAGGTTTCATAAACTGGAGCATTGCTGTTCCATATTTTAATCACCACTCATTATGGTCAAGTAGGATATATCACTCGGCCTCCCACTCAAAATGTCCAAAGATGCTCTGTTGCTCTCATGAGGATGCAGGAAGCAGAAAGAAGCTTAGATCTATTTAGAATTGCTCCAGCAGAAGCAGGGACCTCGTCTCCTTCAGAGGGGGTCAAGAACTGCAGATTAAAAGTCACTGTGTTCATCACTCTGCTAAAATACCCCCATTAACAGACATTAAATCACCTACCACGTATGTTCAAATCCCTAACTGGGGGCTTCGTACCACTTATCATTACATGCTGGGATAAAAGTCTTTTTCGGTGTTAACATTTTTACATTCACTGTGCCTGCTCTCAACTTCAAATGAAATTCAGTAATTACTCTCCGTTCTGTGGTGCTGCCTGGTCAGGGCAGCAGGCGCTGATTTTGTGAACAATTAATCCATATTTAAGGTTGTTATTCAATTCCTGCACGCCGATGAGGGAGCCAGAGCAGGAGCAGATCAAAATGTCTCTCAGCTGTTTAGAGAGCAATGTTAACGGCACAAGTTTTCAGTTACTGTAAAACATTTTGTGTTTCTAATCTGAGTGTTTGCTGCTCGCAGCTATTTTGTTGGGGATGACATGGTTCAGCAATTTGTGTTTCACATGGCCCTCACTTCCTGCTGTTGTTTCCCTTGGCTGAGGAAAAATCATGCGAGTGTATATATGAGGTCAAACTGTGGCATGTCAACCCTGACTCAGTGTGTGTGTTATGTGTGTTTGTGTTTGTGTGTACACATCTGGGTTTAGTGACTTTTCTATTGGTGGTATTAGCTTATGCTGCATTTCTTTTTAACAGTGTACCATGTGCATGAGTTTACACTTGGAATAAGCGACCTCAGATTATATTCCAAATCAAAGAAAATGTTTTTTTTAAATCTATTTCTGCTAATGAAGGGCAAAATGTGTCTGTATGTCTTTTGCAATTCAAATTAATTTATGCAGTTCTCACTCTATTTTAAGAGTCATTTTCTCTGTTGACTCTATTGATTTTTGCCTCTTGGGCAACAGAACATGGTGCATTTAGCAAAAGAGAAAACCATCTTTAATTTGGGTGAGTCTGGAGATGAGAGTTTGTTTTGCTTTCAGTGACACTTGATTATGATTATTGATGCATTACAGTATTACTTCTATTATACTGAAATATTAGACCAGCCGGTTGTCAAATTCACTTCATATTTGCTTTGTTTGGGTTGAATCTCAATGATGATTCTGGACGCAGTGCTGCTGGCAATACTGACATCTTTTTTTTTCCACCTACAGTGGCCTTTACATGATATAAAGGGACATGAATGACCCTATTGTCAAGGTAAATAAAAAAGGATAATTCAAAGATTACAAAAACAAAAAAATTATGAGTTTTATGCAATAACAAACAAATCAAAACACAGTTTTCAATATTCAAATATCAAATAAAATAAAATAAAATATACTTTGTCCCCACAGGGAAAATTGTCTTGGGCAAAAGTGCTAAATTTCCTGCAGAAAAAAGCACATCATGATATAATAAACAGACAGTATGCACATGTGAATCTGTGTTTTTAAAACTCCAGTGTAGTGTGTGCACTAAGTGTCCTCCTCTGCATTTTTGTTTATTAATTTGTGCCTAGTGTGCACTGCAGGGATTTATAGTTTGCACTATTTTGGTGGTGCAGAGCTCTGTAGTGCACACTTCTTTATTATTAGCCATGGATCTAACAGCTGGGGCTGGTGTGCTGCACATCCACAACGCTCCCTGCATCTCTTAGTGGAGTTGAAACATTCTAGGGGCCATGTTAACATATCATTATGGGGAGACACATGAAATATGCCACTAACAATGATATTCATTATCATAATGAAAGACTAGCACACTAAAATCTACTAAATGCCATTGTCTACACTTTGAAAGTAAATTCTTTAAAAATATTGCTTTAACTAAACTAGAGACTAGTTATAAATACATGAAACTTAAACAAATTGTAACCAATACTGCAATACATTTAAAGAGAAACAATAAAATGTGGAAAGGAATTCTTTGGGGATGTTAACGGTTCAGGTTTTTTTGAAGTGTGATATTGATTGAGCTACTGACCCTGTGCTGACTTCATCATGGGACCAGGAACAAGCCTGAGACATGGAAGCTTGTTTTCAGAAGGAAACAGATTTTAGATGCTTTATCTTGCTGTTACACAACCTTTCTGACTGAAAAATGAAGCTTGTGTCGCTTTGTCAACTGCTTACTCCCCATGCTAAAACCAGTAGTGAAAATCAGTGATTTTACATCATGGCACAAACGAGTTGTGGATCCACAGTTCCCTCCATCAGTGAGAGCAAATATGTTATTTTGTGACTTTGGTGTTTCATAGTCTTCATTCGGGTTTACCTGGGTGATAAATTCTAATCGAACAAAGCAGCAGGAGACAAGCAACACTTGGGTCCCTATAAATGGAAAATTTAGATTTTTCTCTATGGACACTGGTGCAGGAGAGTGGACTGTTAACAAACATGTT